>VZTE01002104.1:2556564-2695573 GCA_013397775.1 Eulacestoma nigropectus
AACCTGTAAAGATTTCTCTGGAACTAGCAACTCTAAAATCTAAAACCTGCTGCTAGTGCTGTGAGCTGTCATTATCTCTTTGCCACTTAACTTGACTTCTGCAAGTACCATGGCCACTTAACCCAGTGTCGTGGGCTGAATTTGGCAATCCTGAGTTTTCAGAAATAGCTTTCCCACCGACAGTGGCTCTGATTTTTGACAACCCTTTTGTTTTTGATGATCCACTCATCTTTTAAGTGATGCTTTCAATCTGGCTCACCTTTTCTCTGTGTTTCTTGTCTTTATGGTCACAGAGAGGAATTCCTCCCCAGCAGGGCCAGTCTGGCAGAATAATGAACATGCACACTTGGATACCTCTGCTTTATTTTCCTGTTTCCTTCTAGTGGCTGCCTTAAAATTCTGAATTATTTGGGATGGTTGATTTTTTCTGTTCGATTGTGAGGTCAAAGTTCTTTTTCAGTTGATATGTTTTCACACAGCAAGGCCACTGCCTCAGCAATTAGCTATCTACCTCTCAATCACTTCAGTGAAGTATCTGTTTTCATTGTGATATTTTTCACTAACAATGAAACAGAACAAAAAAAATACACCCCAAAACTCCCACAATCCAGAAATCTACTAAGTAGAAAAAGGAAAAACAAAAACAAAACCCCTCTCCTCACTGGCTAATATCCTCTAATATCCTTTGCTACTAGTTTTTACCTACTCTTAAAAATTCTGGCTGGCTTTTGTCAGGCAGATATTTATTTCAAGATGTCCTTTCTAAGTATTTCTTGACCAGCTCTTGATAATGAAGCTGATGTGCAACCCAGCAGCTCACTGCCTTTTCCTGGAGTGGTACTTCTGCTCTGCCTGGCTGATCTCATGCTCTATGCTGATTGCCTCTTCATTCACTGCTTTATTTTTCAGGATGTGGTAGCTGGCTTCCAGCTCCTATCAACACTCAAGCTGCAGTGTGCTGAGACGGTATCCTGTAGAAGCTTACTCCAATTGTTGTCTCAGGTGGTAAATGTACTTGGAGGTTTTTGAGAAAATATCAGGTAGTTATATACCCGAGATTATTGCTCTGATAATGCTGAAGATGAACATCTGACTTCTTTGGAGTCAGTGATAGACAATGTGTCACTTTAATACTGTAACTGACTCATAAATAACCTGGTTTTATTCAATTTATATTTTTTTATCAATGTCTGAGTTTTAGTTTATGTCTCAGGTTTAGTTACTATATACATTTTTTCTTATTCAGAAGCTGTGGCTTTTCTTCCCTACGTGGAATTTCAATCTTTACCCCTTTTCATGTGTCTACGTGTTGTTTATAATAAAGCCCCCAGACTCATCTTACTGTAGGTTTAATTTGCGCTATTTAGTACAGACTTTAGCATGGGAAAAAAAAACCCGCTGATTTTCTCTCTTTGGTTTCTGTTTTCCTGTTCATTCACTGCTGTCTTTTTTTTGTTTCTTGGTTTTTTTTTGAGGGGTATGACTAACCTTTACTTTCTACTTTTTGTGTTTCATTAATGTCATCTGTGAGAAATCTCAAAGTTATCAGTGGTTGAATTTGTTCCCGAAACCCCTGAAATGATGATTCTATGCATAAGGTTTTTCCACTAAGTTTTCTACATGGTGTCACTGCTTTTCTAATTTTATTTTTTTCTGTATCTTGTACATTTGCTATTGACAGAGTGCTGGTTTTTTTTCTGTGTCACTTGCATGCCCCTTTCTCCTCAGTGTTCTTGTTTGCATACAAGCTTGATTCTCAGGTCTGTGCAAGTCTCTACTGTTTGCTAGTGTTTGCATCTTTCGGTGCTTTCATACCAGCTATTGCCTTTTCCTTTTCTGTTACTAGTGCCATCTGTTCATCTCTGGAAGCTGGGTAGTTACACAAGCCTGTCTTTCTTTTGTAGCTTGACAAAATATTATTATGGGGTTCCTTCAACTTCTTGATAACACTGTTCAAAATGTCTTTCATACATGCCATTTTTGTATGGCTTTAAACTGCTTTTGGAAAGTTCCCAGGATTCCTCTCCCTCACCCCGTACAATGTTCTGTTTCATTTAAACACCCTGGCATTGTGTTGCACCAGTTTTTAATGGCTGCTCCTTGCTCCACTGCGCTTAGCTTCCCTCTCCCAGTCTTTTTCTTTCTTCTTACTGCAATTGCATAGTACCTCTCATTATCTAGGGAAACACTACTTACCATACATCTTCCCTTTAAAGTTCATCTGATTGCAAACAAGAATCTGATCTACTAACAGATTCTCATTGGTTGTATTTTATTTATACATTTCTTTGCAATATTCATAATATCTGATTTCATGTCTGTTTCTGCAATCTAGATGTATTTCCAGCTTTGCTTCACCAGGGAGCCACAATCACACTCCGTTTTTTTCTAGCCTTCGTATTAGTTCCAGATGCAAACAGTTGTCTTTTTTAGCCCTCATTAAGGGTTTTGTTTTTAATACAATTTAGAAATGGGATTGAAGTTTACAGTCTTTCCTGTGCTTCTGCAGGAGCTGTAAAACTGTGGTCAGACACATCTCTGGTAACAGTTGTCTGTTCCCACAGTGTTTTGCTAATTGTTAGCCAGCACAT
Organism: Eulacestoma nigropectus; assembly: GCA_013397775.1. NCBI lineage: Eukaryota > Metazoa > Chordata > Aves > Passeriformes > Eulacestoma > Eulacestoma nigropectus. The sequence goes on from VZTE01002104.1 coordinate 2,559,156, forward strand.
TTGGGCAGTAAAAGCCGTATCATACCCACCTGGGATTTCCCCTTATCTGATACCCTTTAATGTACTATCTCATATGTAAGTTTTCAACAGTTAGTGCCAGTGTTTTAAGTAGCTTAATTAAATGTCTGTGAAATCAGATTCAGAGAAGTCAACGAGACTTGAGTAAGATAAGGTAAATCAATAGAGGGACTCTGCCAGCCCAGGAAAATAAAAGTATTCCAGCTACTTCCAGCAGAAAATCTGTGCTGCCAAGCATTTCTCCTTTATCCTGTCTTGTGTAAACTGACACAATTTTGGAGAAGGGGGATGCTGGTTTTTGTGAGAAGCATGTGTAGAGCTTGCTGTGGGAAGCTCAGCAGTACATTTCTGTCTCAGGAACATATCTGTCTGCCTATGCCATGTGCAGAGATGGGCAGTGCAGGGGGAAGTCTCTGCTGAGTTGTCTCTCCTTGTGGGCTTTACTACAAGACCAGTGGCTCTTCCAATATATAACTTCATATTTGTACCTTCCTTTTCTGTTCTGAACAAAGGAAACTGCTTTATATTAAAATTAAAAATGGACAATAACCCTGTGAATTAAGAATTTCAAAACTCAGCAAGTTTTGAGATTGCAATGTTAACCTAATCAAATCCTGATATAAGTGCAACTCCTTGACATTTAATGTACACAGTCTACTATTCAAAAGGCAACTGACAGATCCATAGGTCCAGTAAAATACTGTGAACAGTTTTGTCTCCTACACTAGTGGGTTGACTTTGAATCTTGGTTATCTTTGAAACTTAGCTTCAACTTCCAATCATTTGCTTTGTGTGCGGAGCCTCTATGTATTTATAATCCCAGAGGATGTAACTAAGTAACTTTGTGAACTAAATGTGCTGGATTCTGATGATGATTGTCATCTTTTAGTTATTTAACAGCCCTTGCTTAAACATTTCTGGATTTTTTTATTCTTTTCTTCTTGAAGTCTTCTTTGAAATGTGAATGTTTGGGTGCTGTGATCGGCTACAACACTCCACAGAAGTCATAGTATAACCAAAGGCTGAAGTGTATAGTTTCCCTGCTTTTCTCATCTGGCTTGTTGACATGTGCAAAAATCCCAGTAACTCTTCAACCTCATACTCAGTGTTTATGTTCATGTCATCGTCTCAACTTTCTCATCATCACTGTTTCCTTGATTAATCTCTCATACTCACATGTGGCTTTCATTTTTGACTCTGTATGTATGATTTTGCATCAATGTGCAGAGTTGTGTATTACTGCACACAGAGGCTGCTTGTTGCAGTTGGAGGTCACAGTGGGCTTTTGGAGCACCTCCTGCTCTGTCTCTGCAGTAAAGAGATGCCTGTAAAAGTGGGCTGGACTTGCCTTCCTGTGCAGGTTTCTGGCTGAGGTGGACACATTTCCCCCCAAAAGTCATTTCACATGTAGAAAATAACACCACTGAAGGAGGTCTGGAAAAAATAAAGTTGTTTAGCCTCAAGAAAAGAATAGTGATGGATCTTGCAGAGAAGTAGAAATATACTACACAACTGGACCGTTGAGGACATGGATTAAACACTTGAAAAATCCTTGTGATAACAAGTATGATGATGCCTTGCCACAACTTCCTTAGGCAGACTTAATCACTGAAGTCTTTAAGAATAGGCTGTATGAAGGCAAGTGTAACTAATCCCAGCTCGGGATAAGGTGAACTGGGTCCCCCTCCAAGCCATTTCTTCCCTTTCTCATGTAGATAGCCTCCTGCATAGTAGTTCACCTGAAATCATGATCAGTATCCTCCTAAAAAGGGAGCATTTTCTGCCACTGCTGGCATCTATATGAAACTGAGACCTTTATATCAGGACTGTTATATGAAAGGTTCTGCATTAAAGGCTGTAATTACTGCAATGAACTTTTAGTATTTTTAGTGAGGAGCTGTTATTAGCCGTTGATGTTCATGAATCATGCAGGTAAGCATTCAGACTTGCCACTTATTAAGAACACTAGCAATTTTTCAGGACAAATTATTTTAGAGTAATTAATAACAACCCCAGAGAGCTACCAAATCTCCACAAATGAATGCTTGGAGGGAAAACAATTACAAGACTAATAGACATCAAAACATAAATCTCATGTGCCATGGCTGATGTCTGACTTTCAATTTTTACTGCTTGGTAATGAGTTTTCTTTAAGCATAGTCCGAAATTATTTTAATTATTTCAGTTTATTTCTGGAAGGGGCTTTTAATATGCATCTATGTACTTAAAGTGCCATTCAAAGTAGTTAGAGCTTGGCATTGTCTCAATGAAAATAATGTACTAACTCCACTATGCCTGTGTGAATTTGTGTAAAACATCCTTTTTTAAAACCCCGTTACGTTCTTAAAAAAGGATGACTGTGATTTGGAAAGTCCAGTAACTGAAGCAAGAGCCAAGTGCTTTTGTCTTGACAATCAGAAGGAGAAGTATAGCACATAAGTGCCTGATATTTAGTGAAGTACAATAGCAGTATGGATGTGCAAGTGTGCCTGAAAAAGTAAATCAGGTTGACACAAGTGCCTGATCTAATCTGCTCCATTTTGCATAATTTATAGTAACTGCATAGTCTCTTTAGCCCTGATCTTCTTCATATGGTGTCCCCAGCCCCCTCAGTTGCTCCACATTATTTTTTGGACACCTTCTTAGCACTTACTTTTGTGTCAAGTTATCTACAGAAGCAGAAATTAAGCCATTCTGTGAGAAGTGTTCTGCAGTGCTGAACCTCATAATTAGGTATAGTAACTGTAGGTTTCAGTTTAAATTCTTCTCACCTGAGTAGAACAGAGGGCATGAGATTGTTTTGGTAAGAAATCACAAGATAACTTAGAGTTTATACATAATAGCTGACTTTCTAGTGACCTTTTCTTGAACACAAACAGTAAAAGAGAAATTCTTGTTTGAAACACAGTGATCAAGACCCAATCAAACTGTACTACTGTATTTTTAGTTTAAGTGCATTTCTTGTGGTGATGGTTTCCCAAAGTTTTTTGTACTCACAAGTAGTTATAGTTAACTCAGTCGAAGTAACTGTGGCCTGGCTGTTTTTATTTTATTTCCCCCTCTCTTTTGAGTGCCACTAAGAAGGTTCAAAAATTAAGGTTAAGTGAAGGAAATAAATTGACATTTCTTGAGAAAAGCAAGAGCAAGGCTAAGTAGGGCACTGGAGAAATGCAGTGTTTCAGTGTAACATTAGTTGGGCTAGACTCCATTGTGAGACAGAGAGACAGTATGTAGCACATGAATTTAGTGCATAGGCTCAGCTTTTACAATATATACCATTCGTATCAGCAATCCACTTGTGCTTGATTTCAAGGTGGATGAGGGGACACTCACTTTGCAGTAAAAGAGGATGTTTAGAAGTCTGACAAGGCAGTGGAGTGTTGCGTTGCTCTATGGATAAGGCATGCACAAAACAGATCAGTTTTGAATAAAAAGCGAAATCTACTGTAAAGACACCCTCTTTAGATTGAGGACACTTCCTTTCTGCCTTCAGACCTCTTGTCCTGTCACCCCATTTCTCTCCAGTACAGCTGAACTTGCAACTTCCCTTTAAGAGCATTTCTCATGTCTGCACTTTGTAGATCTATTGTTTCCCCCTTATTGTGGGAGTTATACCCATTGACAATTCTGGAAAGGCTTTTTTATTTTCTAAGTTAAGCGATGAAGATATTTGTGAAGAGTGGTTACAAGATGGGGTTTCCCCTGGTGTCCAATCATAACCTGTGTGCCTCCTGTTCTTGTGAGGAGATTTACTGGACCTCTAAATCAGGAGCCTCTACCAGTGAGGCTTAGTTGTGAATTTGGAGATTCTGAGGCTGGGCCCAGAGCAGGGGTCTGTGAAGGGTTTGAATCTCTCAGTGCCAGCACCACTGACACACACCAGTAGGGTTGAGAAATCAGGATTTTCTTTTAATTCCCCTTTCTCTTGGACTTTTTCAAACCAGCAAGTGGATCACACTTGCTTCTTGGCCTCACAGTTCACATCTCCATAGGACTTTTTCTCTGCTAATCATGACTACACAGATTGTTTCCTGAAGCCACACCACTTGCTGACACAGGGCAGGAATGTGAAAAACAAGAAGGCTAGACATCTCAGAAATGCCAAAGGTGAAAAACCCTACATAACATGATGGCTTTTTATGGCAATTTAGCTAGTGGAAATGAGGAGGAGAGCCAAAAAGACTTTCACAAGTTAGGTTTCCACAGACCACGAACAAACAGTGTGTTCTTGGTCTGGAAACTGTAATAGAAACTGGCTCAGACAAGGCAGTGCAGAGCAAGATCCTGTGGCTGTACTTCCCCTCATTATTCCTACCCATTTCACACACACACACACACACACACACACACACACACACGCACACACATACAGGCACCTCAAAAGTCACCACCTCAGTTAACACCTGACCACTGGTAAAAAGTGCAGCCTTAATGCATGGCCATACCCTCTAAATCATCAAAGGAAAGGTCTCAGACAGTCTAGTGGTTAAGATGTGGGTAGCTGTAGAAGCCTTTTACAGGGGTAAGGCTCTGTGTACTGGCATTAGAAACTGTTGGAAAGAAACCTAGCGTGGTTTTGATCATTGTGGGTGAACATGTCCTGAATACATTTTGAGCCTATTTCTGCCCTAGCCTGACCATGGACATTTCCTCTGGAATCAAAATCTCTGACTTGCTTCCAGTCTGAGTTCTTGCTGCATTTCCTTATTTTCCTTCCTGATATATTTTTTTCCTGTCACCTTCCTATGTGATGCCTTTTCTTTTACAATTTCTTGTCATCTCATCATTTCATGAAGTATTTCTTCCTTGTTTTGTTTTCAGAAATGTATTTTAGAGACAAAGTACTATGTAATTTTCAAAGGCCCCTCCTTTCTGCTTTCCTGCTTGCTGTATCTCATATCTCACACCTCCAGTCTCCCAGCAGGTATGTGTAAGATCTTCACGTTTAATACAACCAAAGTGTTTTTACTAAGTCTGAAGCAGTCATTTAAAACAGTGAGGATTCCAGCAATTTTGTGGTGTGTGCAGGGAGTGATGGTGGTTGCTCTGGAAAACAACCTCCTTCTCCACTGAGCACCTAAGGGTATTATTTCACAAAATGTACACCTACTTAAGAAATGTCAGGCTTTAGGGGAGCAGCTGGAAGCCAAAGCATGTTATGACTCTTTCCCTGCTCAGCTACTCTCTGGCTGGTGTATAGCTGGGGGTTTGCAGCCACTCAGCTTACCATAAAGAGCATATGGAGCGGTTCAAATGTTTGGGGGAGGAATGCTCTTTCTTGGCTTTTACTGCCAAATGGAGTGACAATATCTTCTGATTATGTTTATGCCAAATAGTCCCCAGCTGTGAACGTAAGGTGGGCAGCAACCTCTCTGCATGTGCTGATGACTGTGCTCTCAGAAGTATGGAGTGGGTGGGGAAGTTTCCAGGAAAGAATGGATTTATCTTTGGTATATCTCAGGTATAATGTACCCAGTGCCCTCATCGCTAGCTGTGAGTAGGAGTAACCAAGTGTGGTCTGAAGATACAGTCAAATTTCTGGAATGTTTCATGTCATGTTGGCTTAAACAAAACTGTAATTCTGAAAAGTACAGAATAAGAAAATATCCCACGGATAAGGGGCAGGTCTGAAGGCATGGTTGGTTCCCCTGGGCTGCTGAGATGAGATGTGCAGTTTCCAGTCTTGCTATCCTACTACATCAAAAAGGCAGTGTCCTATCAGTCAGTTTTGTAGGTCTTTATTAAAATGTGCATGTGGGAAAAAATCCAAATGCACACCTATGGCAGTTGTGTTCACAAACTGTTTTTTTAATTTCTTAACCAAAGTTTATTTTCAGTGTTTTGTCAAATGACTAATGGAAGACTAATGTTCAAGTAAGCTATGCAGCATAACTTTATTTCCTCACTACAAAACTCGATGCAAACGAGTACCGGGAGAGCACTGCCTGCTTTGGAGTGAGGTTAATCTTGCTGAAGCTCATACAGCAGCAAACCATCAAGCAAAATCACTGTAGGAAACCTACTGCTTGAAGAGTTAAGCCAGAAGAACTTCACATTGTATGGGGAAGACTGGGTTAATATGGTAAGCATGCTTTGAGAGCATTTCTTCCTTATGGATGTTATTACTTAAACGTGAAAGGTAAGAACACTTCAGTCAATGTATTTGCAACCATTATTTCAGTTAATTACCCATGCAAATTGAAGCATTTAAGGATAATCTCCATTTTGTAATTAGGGTTATTAATCTGTTCTTCTACTTTTCCTGCATAACACATGGCAAAGATTACTTGGAACTTTCTTCCTAAGGCTCTGGAAATCTAAGGATCTCTTTTATTTCCTTATCAGATTTGGTGCTGTGTGGGGAAGTCTCTGTGTGTACACAGAGTGGGTGCTTTGCAGTTGGGTGAATGCGTGCAATGATTACAGATCAACAGTGCTGTTAATAATACTAATGGAACGAACACTGAAGGAAAAATAATGTTTTCATATAAACATATAAACAAAAACTAGTAGAGCCCGGGGAAAGATGTGCAACTGGCAGACGTATAGATAACCTTTTCTAATCTCCTTTCCACATTCATTATAGTGCTCAATACTTGTCAGTGTCATGTGGAACTGGGGATATCTTTACATTCTTCTTCCTCCATCAAAGGTATTTTTTCATTTTGCTTCTTCCATCAAAGGTTCCTTTTTCATAAGTCTGGATTCCTTTAATGTCTCATATTCAGTTGCCACCAAGAAAGAGTTACTTTTACTGCATTTAAAATAACTATTCACTGTCAGTGTTATTAAGTAAAACACACTATGAAATGAGTATCACTCAGTAATGACCTTACCGTCATTTTGGTGTTTTGCCATTATCTGCAGAAGTTCTCACTTTATCCTGCATTATTCACCAGCTTATATCAACGGTGACTGATGCAACATGACAAGATGACAGTCAGAGCTTTGCTCCTTACCAGCCAGCTCCACCACTCATGAATGCTAATAACAGCTCTGGGAAGTTACTTGTGGAAGAAGGGCTTGTGTTCTGCCTTCATTGCTGCAGGCATCTCTGAAGTTACCATTTTTATGAGACTGCTGAGGAAGAGATGAATTTCAGATGCAAAGGGTATTTTACAAAGCATTGCTACTGAGGCGTGCTATGAGATATTTGTGACTCTTTTGATTGCCTTAGGACTATGTCTAATATCATGAGTCACTAATTCAAGTGCAGAATGTTCTAATGTCATATTAACATTAATGAGAAAATACTAGGAAATCTGAAGACAGCCTGAGCACAGTAATTCTCCTACTTGCAATTTTGATGAAGTAATGGCTAACTGGGCATTGAAAGGTTAGCACCAATGAGACAGTAAAATTCTCTTTCAAGGAGTAAATTGTTTGATTTACTGGACTCTTTCTGTAATTTGGATATCTTTTCTTTTAGTAAGTAGATCCTATTTATTGTTTTATTGTTTTAAATTTGTCCTCATTTTTATCTGACTATCTTTGTATTCCTCTGACATGTTTAGTAAGTCTTTGCAGTAAAATAGAGAACATTTATAACTCCCAAGCTCATTGTTAGAAAATTATTGAAACACAATTACTGGAGTTGTTACAAGCTATTTGTCATAGAAGATATTCAAACTCTCACCTGGGACCTCAAACCTGGGAGACTCATGCTGGTTTTTTCTTAAATTAGATCATATTGCCATTCAATGCAACCGTGGTATGCAGCTTCTCTTAGCATTTACAGCTCAATTGTGTTCACTAATTAGTACATTACCTCTCATTTATGTGAACTTTCTTCTGATCATGATGTTGTCAAGATTATTTTAATATTCTACACATCATATCTTTTAAATTTTTACCTAGGTCTATATTTTAAATAACCTCTTTAATAAAAGACAAGTTCTTTAAAATGTTTTTCAAGTAGGGGGATAGGCTTTCTTCAACCACCTGGTCTTCCTGTGAGCACCCAAGACCTAAAACCTGTGCATGTGAAGACATACCAGCAGTGAGAGGCCATGGCACAGGAAGACCTCAAAGTGAAGATGAGGAGGAGCTCCATTTTGGAGGTTGGATGGCTCTGTTACTGGTGTTTTCTAGATTTTTAGAACATCGTGGCAAATCAAACTCATCAGACAAAACAAACATATTAAAAATATTGTATCCTTTGTACAGCATCAGTTGATTGGTTTGAAAAACAACCGAATTTCTGAAATTTCTAAAGCACATGTGTGGGTCTTGGTCCATATTTTGAATGCTTCACATGTGGCCTGGTCTTCTGGATTGGGTGCCCATTTCAGATGACCCTGTTTAAGGAACCCTGCAAGTGCTTTGAATTAGATGTTATAGTAACTGGTAGGTGGGGTCCATGTGGGTAACTGGTGAAGGAATTCAGAAGGACTACTCAACTTACAGCAGGCAGGCTTTTTTAGCAGCTTTGTTAGCATGGATTAGTAACTCTTTTTCCTTATATTAAATCCTTTTGCTTCTGGGTTCCTTGACTCTGGAAGGAATAGGAGTAGGTAAGGTAAGGACAGGACACTCCTCTGGGCAGTGCAAAAGCAGCCCGGACTTTCTTACCTGAACTGAATAAGCCCTCAAAGATATAGCCTAAGTTAACAGCTCATCTTAGAGTTCCAGAGTTAGTCTAAGGTAAGCAATTACTGGTTTTATTTTTATTTATTTATTATTTTGTTTTAATTTCTAAACTGCAAAAGGTTCCATGGCAAAGGAAGAGCAGCTGAGCTGCTTATCGAAGCAGTCAAGGCCATGATAGACTTTGAGCCTATCAAGTGTAGCTGGGATGCTCTCTGGGCCAGGGTGCTGCTGTACAGTACGCGTGCATGGCTAGAGGACTCTGCATCAGCATTTCAGCCCGCATTCAGCACAAAACCCTCTGAAAACTTGCACACACAGTGCTCCTTGTTGATGTTTAAAGGACTTTACCCATTGTGCCAAAAATGCTTTGTGGTAACAAAAAAACCCATCACGACTCACTTCAAGTTGCCTGCAGAGAACAAGAATTTGTTTGCCACCATGATCGCTGGCTGAACAGAATTAGTGGAACTGTGAGTCTAGTAGAGACTATAACTTTTGGAGAATTAGATTTTTTCTAGAATTTTCAAAAGTTAATAATTTCAGAAATGCCTGTGGGTATTTATTTAAGTAGAATCACCTGTCCCTGCTGTTGCATCCATCTGCATCTAGGTGCGTATTTTTAAAACATGAGTCAAACAATTTAGAGGCTAGAAATCCAGATCAGAGTTATCATCTGCATAAAACACTTCATTTGGCCTGTGAAAAATCACACACCATTTTGGTTTAGTCACCAGCTTTTATAGTGGTGCAAAAGCTCTGTTTGCTCTGCCTTCCTAGGACGGCTGGTGGCAGCGGGCTTTGGTGCCTGTGAGTCTGGGACATCAGGCAATGACCTTGGTGTGAAGCACTTCTTATTGAGATGTGTTTGTTTATTGTGTTGTTGGGGTTCTTTTCTGAAGAATGGTAATAAATGTCTATTAAATAGCCAGAAACCATATCTGGCTATTGTTTTTTGACTTTTATACAAGAAAAGTAATATTTGTGCAGGGGGAAGGAACAGTCATCCCTGGTCCTCCATGTTGGTCCTCATTACTGCCGGGGACTGCCTATAATTTTGGTTGTTTCTTAACATTTTAAACTTTAAAAAATGAGTAACATAAAACGTTGTTTTTGAACATACATGAGAAGAACTAAACATACTTAATTTTTTATTGCTTGCTGGAATCAAATATCTACAATCATAGTATGGGAAAATGCTCTACAAAGAACCCATTTGAACAGAAATTTTTGCTTAAAAACAGTGCAGCCATTCATTCATAAGAAAAGTTTTAGTAGCCTCATAGTCTCATTAGAAAAGATTGGTCTCTAACCAGAATGCTGAACTCATCTAAGGTAAACATGGTTTATGATGACAACAGAAACATTTTGCTGGCAGAAATTCATGGCATTGCAAGTATACACTAAGGAATATGTTACTGAAGTACTTTCCTCCTCATGGAGGAACTGAAAAGCCACTATAATTTTGTCACTTAAGAAAGAAATAGATCATCCCACTCAGAGCCTGCAGTACAAAAACTGGTAAAAATTTCTAGTGCAGACCTGAAATGATACAGTTGAAGGAAAATATCTCCACACTATAGAGACAGACAGATTAGAAATAAAAATTCTCTTTTGCCTGTATGAGCCACAAACCCCCCTCTTTGTACAGCTTTTAAAACATACAGGGAAGACAAATGGCTTCCTAATTTTTTTTTTTAAGATATACTAAGCTAGTTCAATCTCTAGCTAATACTTTGAAAGCACTGACAAAGACGTGGATGTTTTTGTTGAAAGGTATTTGTCACACCACTACTTGATTGGGATTAGTGAATCAGAAAAAGCTTTTCAGCATGGTCTCTTCAGTATCAACCTGAGATCATTAAGGAATCTTCCTGTGCATGCACCACCCCAGTTTCCCATAAACTGGAGCATAATGAGGCGAAATGTTTGTCTCTATGTATTTATTTACCGCTCTTGGATGGTTCAGAAAAAGGCCCAAATAATGTTTTTCCTGGTCTGAGAGGTAGCTTTATTGTCCTCTATTGGAAAGTTCATATTGGTCCAGGAAGCAGGATTTGGACTTCATTTTGTTAGAAAAACATGTTTTACTGCGTTCTGAGTAATTTCCGTTGGCGACAGTTATGCTTTTGAAAGAAGGGTAAATAATGCTGTGTGGAGCTTCAGCACCTCTCATGGGAAACCTATCTCTTTTCATTAACTTATGAAAACATAAAGCTAGGAAATGTGGCTATTGTTTATGTATGAATTGTTGCATTTTTGAGAGTACAGATGTCAGCTGTAGCTCTTAACAGCTCTCGGCTTATCTCCATTCATTTATGTTGATACACCACCATGCTTTGGCAACTGAAGCACTGAGAAGGGGTTTGAAGTGAAATACTACTCTGTGTCAAAACAGGTATCAGCAGATTAAAGAGACAGTAAATCCAGAGAGGAGAAATGGGTTGAACAATGCCGGCTGTGAGAGGCTCTGTTGTGTTCTCCCTGAGACCCCTGGCTCCCACAGAAAAGAAATGGGAGCAGGGAGGACAACTCAGCCTGTGCTGGGATGGTGCTTCCACATGAGTTATGGATGCATTGCTTTAACATGTTTAGCCCTGTTATCACTGTTTGGACTACTCACCTTTTGTTTACTGTTGCACACATCTCGTATTGCTATGTGAGGTTGCTTGTGCTGCTCTGAGAATTCCTATTCCTCTGTGGAAGGAAACAAATTAGAGATGAAATGATTGTTGAAATGTTTAACAAAGCCACGTGGCAGGAATGAGTGTGAGATGTTCCATCCCTGGAAGTGTTCAGGGCCAGTTTGGATGGGGCAGAAAGTGTCCCTGCCCACGGCAGAGGGTCTGGAAGTAGATGATCTAAATTTAAGGTCCCTTCCAACCCAATCCATTCTATGATTCTATGCTTGTATCTGCGCCTTGACACTGTACATCCCCTACACGCCATGGAAAATATTTTTTTAATTCAAAAGCGGGAACTGTCAGAAAATGACAAGCATCCAAACCCAGGGCTTTAAGTTTTAGACAGGTTAGCTGCTGTGAATCATTAGTAGCTGCTGCTGATTTTTCATTCCTGGACTATTATATTCTTTTGAAGTCAATGATTGACACTGACAATAGAATAATTTTTTCTTCCTTATTAGAAAATGTTTAAGTTTAGAAGATTATGCGGTGCTTGGCTACTTGGAAAGTTGCATCTGTGTGATGCTTTTGGCATCATCGTTTTTTAGTTGTGGTGGATGATGACGATTGCTCCAGTGGAAAAATGTCATGTGATACTTGTCTATGCCTTCTGCACAGTAGGAATCTTGTCTTTTTTTGCTTGACCACAGATGAACAGATATATGGTTGGAGCTATCTGCTGAGTTTTTTATGCATGTATGCGTACTTTGAAATAAATCAAGTGAACAAGGAACAATAGCTCTCTGAAGCTGTGTTTTCCTTGGCTATGCAGTCAGTGCCTGGAGTGCAGTTTAAGCCAAATGTCTGTAGGGATGTCCCTGAATGCAAAATATGGGCTACCCAGACACAGACCCTTGTTGCTGTGTCTGTTCACAAGGCTGTGGACAAGCCATATGAATACTTTAGGCACATTGATGTCTAGCGGGTTTGCATAATTGTGTTTTATTAACAAGTGCACCATTACGTGTTTTTTGAGACTGTTGAGTCTTAAGATGCAAGAGTGCCTTGCCCAGCAGATGTTGGTGCCTCACTAGATTCTGAAATTGAATCTGTGACACCAAAAAAGTTGTTATACAGGGAATAAATAATGAAGAACCCTGAAGGGTCTCTCTTGGACTTGATGGGCCTGGTATGCTCTCTAGCAGTTACCGCCATGCTAGGTGAGACTTTTTAGAAAAGTTCTTCTCTCCCCGTCTGTTAAAATGGGTGTAGCACTTAAGGTGTTTGTCAGTTATCAGCAGGCAGAGAGGGCAGGGAGACAGATGGCATCACTGCACACCTTCTGGAAGAGATCTCCCCTCTTCCAGGACACTGGCATAACAAGGTTAACAGTGAGCACCTGAGTCACTGTAACTATTCACATACATTCTAGAACATCATGGCAAACATAAGGTAATACCATGTACCTAATGAAAGAGTTTTTTAATATAACTTGCATGACTTTCTTCAGAACTCCAGAAAATCCCTGGTTGGGCAATAATGCAAATTGTGTGTCTCAGATGTGTTCTTTTATTGGGGGGAAAAATAGAAAAAGAAGATAAGTAATAAAACAAAAGCATGTGCTCAGTACTACTGGCGCAGACCAGAACAGCAGCACTAAGGAGAGCATCCCAAGTGTGCAGGAACTGACAGGTGTAATTCTTGCTGCCACAGATGGTATCTTTACAGCACTGCCTTCAGTGGGACCTTTGGTGATTGCAACACATCAAGATTTCACTGTTTGTTCTTGCTCTGGCCCACACCCACTTGAAAGTTAACTATATAAACACTTAAATGAAGCCGCTAATTTCAACAGTTCTATCCATGTGTGAAACCTTAGGTGTATGCTGAGCTGAGATTGCCTCTCCCACAGCACCCACTGTGCTGCATTGTTTGCTACTGAACTGCATAAAATAATCTTGTTCACAGGCTTCTGGAACGTCAATGCAATTGTTCAGATGAATGTTCAGATGAGATAATTTCATCTAAAGGCAAAAAGAGATATTAGTGACAACAATATGAATGATCCCAGAATCCACTCTTCGGGGCTGAATTTTATTGGGGTGGACTCTGAAGACCATCTTGTCTTCATGAAAGAGTTGTCAGAGTTTAAATCAATTGAGAAAGTTTATTTAGTCAAATGTATCCCATCCACTGTGTGGATACTGCAAACAGAGTGAAGGGCTTCCCTGTCAGACCTTGTAGTATAATTAAAGCAGTTTTTGAACTTAAGGAAACAAGGCAGGCTGGCCAGATGGAGCTACCCTGAGACCCGAATGGAATTGATTCAATTGATACTAAACTTAATTCCTTGCTCTACTCTCTGGCTTCCTATTTGGGAATATTAGGTATGCTTCAAACCTACTATTTCAGTTTTACCCAAGATGGGAATTGCAGTGCTGTGACACCACTGGAACCAGAAACAAACTCCATTTACCCTCAGCATTGTTGGTGCCTATGCCTATTTTTTCAAAATGGGGATAACAGCACTTTCTCCTCTCATTTTTAAGAGATCATTTTAAGGGGACATAGACTACCAGTAGCAAGTCACCCAGATACGGCAAAACCAGTTGCCATACAAGTTTTGAAGACAGTTAAGTTTGTGCATTTTGTGCATTTAGCTCAGATAGGTGAAACCACTGTGTGACAAGAAGAACTCTGAATTAATGAGAAGGCCTGATGGATAGCCTTTACCTTCCAGCTTACTCTTTCAGGGGAAAAACTGTCCAGTGTTTGTCTGTCAGCAGTTCTGCTTTTCTCCCTTACTCTTGTGAGATTTTGCAATCCCATTCATCTGTCCATGCCCAATTCAGGCCATGATGGATGAATTGTTTGAGCATGATGGTGGAGTTGAGAAAAGTCAAGACTGAGAACAAAGTCCAGGGGAGTTTTTGTTTGCAAACCTTTGGGGCATATTTCTGTAAGAAAGAGCAGAAACTCTACCAACTTGTTTTTGTTAATAGACTATATAAAATCCCAATTACACTAGGAAATATGAAGAAGAGGAAAAAATAAGAGAGAAATGATTAAGTGTGGGCAAATTAAAGGAGCCAGGATATTGTTCATTTTCATAAGAGGGAAGTTTCATTTTTTTTCCAGCTTGCTTATGAGACTTTTTGTGATGTTATTATTATGTGCATTCAGTTAAGAATAAGGGTCTTAAGAAAAAGGGTCTGGGGGTTCAAGAGAACTTCCCCATGGTCATTGCCACTAGCTCTAATTTGTTTGGCTCCAGAAAAGGAGTCAGGCATTGTTTAACTAAAGGACAGAAATCCAAATTTATCTTCAATCCTTCATATTGTTCATATTGTCTCACTCTGTTGCATGCTGCCAATAGGAAGGGAGGCTGTGTTAGCTGCAGAATAAAGAGATGTTGTATTTGTTGGCAAAGCAAACTCCTAATTATTTTCTTTGTTCTGCTTTGGGATTCTGTTTCTGAGGTAAGCTCCAGAGAGATTTCTTGGAATTTTATGGACTCTTGGCCTAGAGTAAACTCATGTCTTGAGATTTCCAGCCCACCACTTGGATGAGAACATATAGATCGGCGTGTCAAAAGAGAGACCTGTCTCTTATCTGCTATCCTGGGGAGGATTTATTGCCTTGGAAAAATGATCTGCTTTCTATCCAGTTCTCTTGGAATAGTGGCATTCCTAAGCTTGCTTGTTGGCACCAGCCAAGCAAATGCCAGGAAACTCATAGTATTCTTAGAGGCACAAAGCTTTTGCTTTGAATTTCCTGTAGAAATTCTTTAAAATAACACCCTCTCTGTGATTTACTGGTCTGAAAATTTAACTTTGTCTAGAAGGCTGGATATCTTCAAATAAATTATTAAAGAAAGTCTTTTGCTGTTTCTAAGGTGAAGTTTATTGGTTTGGAGGTTTTTTTTAGTAGTATTTCTATTAAACTAGGACTCCACTGTAACTATGAATGTTATAAAATGTGTATAATTTCCAAACAGCATTTTTCAGCTCTTTTCTTTGCTCTGAATTTTGGTTCTCCTACATCTTTAAGACCTTGTAAAAATATGTGAATTTTGATAAACCATATCTGTAGTTTTTCCATACACTGTACTTTAAAAATCTTGGAATTTGATAAAGCCAAGGATGTGGTCCCAAGATATACAATAAACTGCAAATTTTTTTTTGTATATCCATATAAATGCCTTTTTCTCCCAGTCTCACAGTCATAGGATTCTTTAAGCTTTTCAGAACATTGTATTTAAAGCAAATGGTCAAGAAATGTGTATTGTGAAATGTTGGAGTGATGGGGATTTTTTTTTTAATGTACATTTTTCTTTAAGGACTAAACATCCTTTCTGAAGAGCCTTTTAGCACTTCATCTTTCCCACAGTTATTCTTTGCTTTTGCTCCTGGATTGCTATCAGGAACAAACCCTGAACTACAAAATGCATTTTCACTTCCTGAATTTCATTGTTTGGTGGACTTACAGTGGAACACTTGCTATGTGTTCCAGTTCTGGAAGCTTTTTATGTCTGCATCTAATTCTAAGCATATATGTGCCCTCATATTGCTGCGTTGCAATGCTTTTAGCTGTCTGCCTGAATTACAGACAGAACACTCAGAAACCAACCCTTGAATATACGTAACTCACCCCTACACCTTCTTCCCCCCCTAAAACTGGCCCCCTTCTCTCACTGAGTATTTTGAGTAATCTTGAGCATATTGCAAAAACAATATGAGAAAAGCAAAATGACAGTAAATGCAAATCTACAAGTATTCAATGTTTTGATGTCACTAAAGAGGCACACGTTCATTTGCTACCTAATATTTAGGGGAATGCTTCAACAACACGAACAGAATACTGATGATTGGATCAACAGAAGTTAAATATATCTACATTGCTGCCTGGCTTCACTTGCTTCCCTGCAAACAAAAAACTTTTATAAAGTCAAGTAATTTTCTTCTCCTAGTGTAGTATCTGACCGTGCTTGGAAAGAAGGAGTCAAAAAAAGGTAAAAACTGTGATGCTTGCATTTAAGTTTTCTGCAGAAGCATCTTGAGCACAGGTGTATGACAGCATCTGTCTCCCCAGCTATGAGTGCAAATGAAGGGGTGTATCACTAACATGAGTTCAAAGTTCAGCATCCTCTATTTTTGTTGCTTGGTGAGCTGGGCTAGACAGTGTGTTAGCTTTTCAAAACGTGTGAAGAATATCTAGCATGTTAAACAATGAAAAATGCAAACAGAGAACATTCAGGATTCTTCCCCAAAAGCTATGAAGCTTTGAGTGGACACCATTCAAGGGCTGGGGAGCTATGAGAGATGAGAATGTGTCAGCAGCTTCCCCCTCTCCCACTGCAGCTGCCTTTCTGCTGGAACTATCAGCCTCATCCTCACCTGAGCTGCCCCACAAGTATGTTCAGGTCACCCATGTTCCCACCTGGATTTCCTGGATTTCCTGGGCTGACCATTGATGGCTCCATAGCTAGAGATCAGCCTGTGGCAGCAGTGTCTTGGCTGAGCCCGCTGCAGCCCCATCCTGCCCCTGCAGGGTTGTAGTGGATCTGCTCTTGGCCTTCCTGGTAAAGATATGACTG
Source organism: Eulacestoma nigropectus (assembly GCA_013397775.1). Lineage (NCBI taxonomy): Eukaryota > Metazoa > Chordata > Aves > Passeriformes > Eulacestoma > Eulacestoma nigropectus. The sequence goes on from VZTE01002104.1 coordinate 2,575,980, forward strand.
GGACCTACAGCTTCTTTCTTGAGGAGTCTGTCTTGTGCCACCTGGATAAGGAACTCTTCAACACGTGGTTAATTCTGCTGTAAGAAGTTGCAACTGCTCATAGCAATTTTTCCTTTTGAAATTGAGGGTTTATTTAACATTTGACATTTTTTCACTGTTTAACTGAGATTCTGTCACAAAAGGCCAATGTGTGCACGTGAGTGTGTTCTCCGGTGCTCATGACAAAATCCTTGGTGGTAAGGTGTGCGAGTTACTGACTTGTGGCTACATCACTGAGTTACCTTAGGAGCCCTCCAAAACAAGGAGCCCAGGAACTGACAGGCCTATATTGTTTTGCTTTAGTTCTCCTACAGAGATCAAAATGGGAAATATTGTGGTACCCTCAGAAGACTGATTTGATTTTTGGTTTTAGTTACTGGTAAAGCTGGATGTACAGAGTAGGTTACTACTCCCTCTCCCCAGGAGAGATATCATGACATTTCCATTGGTTGTAATACATGATTTAGGGAGATTCCAGGCATAACTAAGACCAGAGATGGTCTGAGTTTTAATAGTAAAAAAACCCTCTTTTCTGAAGGCATCAGCTGTGAGCTGCCATGCAGTCACCAGGAAGAGAAGAGCTTTCTTAGGACACAGAAAGGGAAGAGACAGCCAGAAAGAGGAGAAGGAAAAAAGAGAGACCTTCCCAGTAGTCTTGCAGCCCAAATTTCTCTCCGCTCCACAATACCAGGCTGTTGTTAATTAATTACTTGTTGGGAAATACTGCATTCCCATAGGCCCTGTGTCAGTGTCATCCTTGTCCCTTGTTGTTTCTAGTAGCTGCTTTCTAGGTTTCTCCAGACAGTTGTTGCTTGCCACTCAGTTTTACAGACGAGAGAGCTGCAGCCTGAAACTGTAGATATTTTCCTTTTCACTCCTGTTGCTCTGCTGTATGGAACTCTGTTCCTCCTGCTGTACGGAACTCTGTTCCTCCTGCTGTACATCCTACTGGGAAGGAGCCTCCTTGCAGGTACTGAAGGCCTTGCCAATGACATTTGTCATCCCCAAGGAAGTGCTGCCCAGCCTTGTGCATCCTAACAGATTTTGGGGAGAAAACATACTTCAAACAAAAGGTCAAGAAGGAGCAGCTGCAGCAGGCTGATAGCCAGCTGTGATAAGAGATGCAGCACAGCTGAACAAATGGAAACATCCAAACAATGTGGAAGCAGCAGTTCATGGTAAGTCATGTAAAGTAGCAGGGAACTCCTTCTGTCTTGAAAGTTCACTTGATCTTGACACTAGTCTTTAATTCTTTTCCCCAAATTTTCAAGTTTCAGGTCTGTCATTTTCTATAAGAAACATACACTCTTCAGAGCTGGTTCCAAGGAACAGAAAGGTAAAATTACTGTGTCAGGAGGGAACTCGAGAATCACATGAAAGAAAAATCAAACCAACAACAAGGATCCTCCTAGCTGATCGCTCCAGTGAAAAAGCAGCTCTAAGTTGTGTCAAAGTTTAGTGTGGAGTTGTAAATTTCAAATGTACCTTGAAATCTGCCTGCTTCCTCTGCTTGGAACATGGCCACTACATTTGCTTTGAAAGCTTTCCTTTCCTTTAAAAGTGTTTGCAAAAAGTCGCCATATGGAATGACAGCTTTTATAAAGTGCTATGGAAATGGAAACTCCGGTGCTGTTTTGTCTTCACAATGCTTGTCTTTCCTTTTTATTCCCACAGAAATATTCAAAGCTAAAAATTCAAAACAGAACTTATTGTTATAAGATAATGTATATAATCTATAGCAGTCTGCTATCTGTGTTTTTCCTCAAATATCTCAAACAGCTGGTTAAAGACTCTGGCTAGCAAGCTTAGAGTTGTGGATGTAACCGCACTATTCCTGGCTGCACAGTTCCTTAGAAGCAGGAGCCCAGCCTTAATCTGTGTCCCCAAGGGGTCTTTTGGCCAAGTGCATGTTTTTGACGATTCTTTTTTACCAGGTATGCGATAGTGGATTAGTATTTTATTTATTGAAATTTTAAAGGTATGAACACGCTGCTTGGTTTTATTAATCTCATTCCACATTAAAACAGTTTCAGAATTAATGAACTCGTGCCTCAGTCCAAAGCTGAGGTGAAACTGGAAGCCTCCTGCAGAGCAGACGGCAGTACAGGTTAACACCTAATGGTGACAAGTAAGGAGTACTTGGTTTCACAAGGCTTTTTTCCCCATTTTTTCCTACTTAAGTCTTTATGAGCAGGTAAGGGGAGGGCTGGGGTAGAGATTAGGGCATTGTCCTTTGATTATTTGACTGCCAGCATGCTCTCAGGCATGATTTTGGTCACTGTAACCAACACGTGTCTCAGTAGTGCTCTGACATGATCCAGGCACAGTCTGGCCCAGAATTATTCCTGATAAACAATTTGGACAGAGATACTCTTTTGTGTGAGAAAAGAGAGGCAGGTAGGTTATGGGAGAGACATGCAAATTGTGTTATAAAATCTGAGGCAGAAAATGCAACTTTGTTGTAGCCTTTGATTACCAGGTTTGTGTAAAAACATCTTGTTGGCTTTAGCGAGGGACAGGTCTGACTCTTTGTTGTGTCTTTGCTTCAAGTGACTTCATCAAGCAACTCTATTATTTGCAACCACTTCCCTTTACTTTCTTTTCATCTTTTTTAGAGCTGTAGTTTCTTTCCATGACCTCCTTTCCTTGAATTGCTATGCAGTGTTTGCTTTCATGTCCTTGACTGTAACTGCATCACTAAACAGCAATAAGCTGGTTTACAAAATTTATAGGGACCTGCAGTGAGGGCTGGTCCCCTTCTCAGCAGCCATGGCAAACTGTTAGCATCAGCAACAGTTTATTAGTCAAGACTTAACAAAAAGGAAAATGGACTGTTTCTTAAAACCAGTGTAGCCACAGAGACCAAGAAGTTTCACCATCTCTCTCTTAGGGTGTGATGGTCAACTTCTGTTGACATCAATGGAAAGATTCTTCTTTTTGAAAGAACCACTGAATTGGACCATTACTCAGAAGGAAAAGTCACAGTTATTAAGTCACCCACGCCTTTTCTTATGTTTTGCTTGGAAATCTGAACTGTCAGACCTTCTGAGAGCAGATCATGTCTTAGGCTGATGGATGGACACAGTGTCTGGTTGTTTGGTACGCCCCTGGTCTGCTGCTCTTGTTGCTTAATTCTAGGCTGTGTTGATGCATTCATGAGAGAGTGCTAGCAATGAAGTTGCACAGTTTTATACGGCAGGTCCAGAATGCAGTGTTGTTTGCACTTGAGACAGATGCAGATGTAATTTGGAGATAGTTATAAAATTACCAATTGTTTTCCAAAGATGAAGTTTCTTCTGAGGTGGCAGCTGTGATCTGCTACCCACCTACATCTCTAGCAACTAGTTTTCTAGTGCTAATCTGTTTCGCTGGGTGCCATCCAAGCGTGACAGTTGTGGTAAGAACTGAGTCAGAATCTCTGGTGGCTCTGAATTGTCATCAGATGTGTCAGAGCTTATACCACAATATCCCTCACTTCTCAGAATAAGCTCCTGATGGTGTCTGTCCAGGGTCACGTCTCTGAATCCCAGCAGTCAGGCCTCCACTCCACATTTATGTAACTCTAGATCTCATGCTAGATTTCCATTATTTTCCCACAAGTACAGCAGGAGGAAAGAATGAGATACTAAGATATTGTTGAAATGTTTTGTGTCTTGTGTGAATTTCCACCAGCTTTACTGAGATGTAGCAGAGGTGATTGGTGAAAGCTGTTAAAATGCAAAGATAAGATGAGCCATAACCTGCTCTGAGTCACTGAGCAGCAGGGTCAGCAGCAGAGCTCTGTTTTTCCAGCCAGTTTAATTAAAAAACATAAACTATCTTGGCTCGCTTACTTCATCCCAAAGCCTTTGCCATAAAATCAGACAGCCTAGGCTTCCCAGAAGCAGATTTTTCCTCTTTACTAGCACTCTGTTAGGTAAAAGACCATAACAGAACAGATTTTTACAGAAGGAAGAAAGCAGAAATGCTACAGTGCAATTTGAAAAGCCTGACTAACCTGTGCACTACCCTTTTCTACTCATCTAGAATGTGCTGGCCTCCTCTAAGGGCTGTGAGGTCCTCCTGGAGGAGTCAGTTGTTACTCTCCATGCCCAAATGAGCCCCACTTGGAGTCTGTGGGCTCCAGAGGATTTTGATATGTAAGAAGGGATGAGAACTTCTGGAGTATCTATAGCTCCCTTTGGACAAGAGTCACTGTTCCCCACTGGGAAAAAAAGGACCTTCTGAGTTATTGTTGAACTGCAGTTGCATAGGAAGAGATTTGCTTGCACAGCTCTTTTCACTGGGCCATGCTGGCCCTCAGCTTGCAGTATATTTAGTGGGTTTCAACTCCTTGGATGAAGTGGAATAACAAATGGGATTTGCAATCTGTCATGGAAAGAATCGTTCCTAAACAGCTTTTTTCTTCCCTTGGGAAAAAAAAAAAGAAGTTTCTTTTTCATTATTTTGATTGAATTGGCAACTACCCTTTGGGCATTCAGTGTATGTGAGTTTCTAGTGGTTGCATTTATATTTTTATTAATTTCACAGCTCCCTCCTTTCCTTTAAGTTTTAAGCAACCAGGTTCTCCTCCTAAGGCAGTGACTGCAGGGGGTTTTGAACTTGAAAAGGCAAAGATCTATGATGAATCACTACAGTCTTTAGAAAATGAGACATCAGTGTGAGCTTTTGATTTTGGCAAGTTTTTAAAATTAGACGCTTTTTTCATCAGTAACCCAGCTGCTACCCTTAATCTAACTGCCCTGGGACATTCTGTGCAGCAGTCCCTGCTGTCTGAGAACCAGGACTGATGATTTTTTATAGAAAAATCTCTCCCAAGGGCCTATGTCATGGGACAATTTTGCAATTGCAATTGAATTTAGTGTAACAGCAGAATTTCTACTGACCATGTTTTTACGTTGGGTTGAGGGTATCCTCACTGTATTGCCTTGGTTCAGCTTCCCAGTGACAATCAAAGTTAGGCATGTCTCTTTGTTTTAAAATATGTATCTGAATTTGTTTAGGGAGTGTTCAGCTACTTTAATAGTACCTTCATCAGCTTTTAAAACTAGGTAAGTATTTCTTTACAGTGACAAATTATGGCAGTGTAATAGTAATGTAAGGACCTATAAGGTGGTGAAAAATCCAAGGAGATTGCTACTGGCATGTATTTGGAATGAGATGGAATCCATTTTATTGCCAGGGTTGTGTTTAGCAGTAACAGGTAAAATCAAGAGGATACAGATGTGGCTGTTGAAGATGTCCCAGTGGAAGCTGAGTGGTTGGACGGGTGCTTGGTGCGATGGACATGGGAAAATCCATGGCATCTAATTTACTACTCATGATCTGAGCAGCCTTTTCCCCCGTATCATGGCAGGATTGATGACAACATCAGTAAGTCAGAGTTCTTTGTTCTTTTTTTTTTTAGTGATAGTAATCATAAGAAACAATTATATGCAGGACACATATGAACATATAGAATGTGTGCATGTACACCAACACATATGCGCAAGTTGAGGTGACAGACTGGTTAGCAGCTCTACGGCAAATGTAGGTCAACGTCCAGAAGCCTTGGTTCGTGAGTCGTCCTGAGAGAATATTCTGTTCTGAGTCACCAGCCAGGCCTTTTGCTTCAGCAGAATTTGTCAGCTCTCTCAGCTGGTGCTCCATGTCAGGTCTTGATCATCTGTTTGCGATAACAGGGGCGGAAACGCCAGAAGGCACAGATGAACTCCTCAGAAGCAAGCATTTTATTTCTGTATAAATATCCCTTGCAATAAAGGGAAAGGAAGAGAAAATACAGCAGATCTGTTATACAGTATCAGCAAAACTGTTGCTAAATAGAATGTTTTTATGAGCAGTCAGCAGATGCTGAGGCTCAGATATTAGCTTAGTGACTGTGTAACAAATTACAGTCATAAGACTCAGTTCACTTTCACCATCTCGTGCTTGTTTTAATGGCAAATAAAGATCTAGTTTTCAGGGGGGTTCTGATTTAGGGTTTTTTTTGTTTGTTTTGAGGTCAGTTTTTTCAGTGAAAATTTGTATTCCCTTCTGGCATTCAGCAGACTGCAACTTAAGTCAACAACAGATAGCTTTGCAAAGACCTCGTTATCTTTTTCTGATTTACTGGTGTGACTCTGCCCTCTCTCTATACAGATAAGTTCCTTAAATCTCTTTGGGAGTTTTTGTCTTTAGACTCGTCCAAGGGCACCAACTTAGTGAATGTAATATGTAGCTAGTCTAAATTTTACAATAAACATGTTTTTAGGAGTCTTTTCCTATTACTCAGTGTAATTTTGGGGCTCTGAGGATACATGTAATAGTCTTAACTAATCAATTCAAAAAGTGATGGTTGTGCCTGAGATCCAATTAATTCCTGTCGTCCAATTCATGTCAAAGCAAGTTAGCAGATAAAAACTTCCATTGAGCCCAGCAGAACTGGATCAGGCCCTGCACCTTTGACAAAACTCATATGTCTTGAAGCGCAGTGAATAAAATTATAATTTGCATTTGCTTGCAAAGCTGCGAAAGGAGAGCATACTCTCTGCAGCTACTAAACGGAGCTTATGCCTGAATTGTTTCTGGTTTGAACTGTCAGGGGAGAACACAGTACACCGGCTACACATGGATCTAGTCATTGTCTGCAATAATCCAGATAGAAAAGATTTTACTCTTTCAGACAATTACACTTTTCTCCACACACCTAAAGAGATAAAATAAGATCAGGAAGAGAGACATTTTTCATTATTATTCCACTACCTTTTATCCTTTGTAGCTCTAATTTTAGGACAACAGCTCTTTCTGATGAAGGGTCTATGTACCACTGCTGTCAGCTGAGAGATGCTCATACTGGGCAGAGCTTTTACTGTGCTCTGGCTTATCTTCTATTTCAAAATGCTCTGGACTAATGGCATTTGTGGCAAACTAAAGCAACCTGCAGAATCCAGCCTACAAAGAATAAGTAGACGTTGTCTCAGACCACGAGGGTCTGAAGTGTATCATATTTATACATATTGCATGCCTTGCTCATGTATATAATCTAATGTTAATAGAAATATCTATTAACATGGTAAAATGAGTTGAATTGAATAAGTTTGGGGGTTCAACTTGCTGTTTTCGCTTACAAGACACAACCAAATGTGAAACGTTCTGCTAATTTTGTGGCTGACACCAAGTTGGCTGGTGCAGTATGCTGGAGGGAAGGGGCGGCATCCAGAGAGACCTGAGAGCCTTGAGAGCTGGGCCCCTGTGAACCTCATTAAATTGAACAGTGCAAGATCCTACACCTGGGTTGGGTAATCCCCAGTATCAATACAGACTGGGGGTGAGCAAACTGAGGGCAGCCCTGAAGAGAAACACTTAGGAATACTGGTGGAAGAAAAATTGAACCTCAACCAGTAATGAGCACTTGCAGCCCAGAAAGGCAATCCATTCCTAGGCTGCATAAAAAGAAGCATGACCAGCTGGCTGAGAGAGAGGATTTTCACACCCCGACTCCACTCCTGTCAGATGCTACAAGATAGAAGAAAAACCATACGAGAGCCACAAAGATGATCAGAGGGCTGGAGCCCTAGAAGGTTCCAGGGAGAACTTGTATCATTCTTCCAGGTCCTGAAGGGAGCTTATGAGCAAGACAGAGGCTTTTTATAAGGGCCTGTACTGATAGCACATGGGGCAATTGTATTAAACTGAAAGGGAATAGGCTTAGATTGGACATGAGGAGGATATTTTTTTATGGTGAGGGTGGTGAGGCACTGACAGAGGTTTGCCCAGAGAAGCTGTGGATGCCCCTCACTGGAAGTATTCAAGTATTCAAGGTCATGTTGGGTATGACTTTGAGAAACCTGACCTCGTGAATGATGTCTCTGCCATGGCAGAGAGGTTGCACTAGATGATCCGTAAAAGTCTCTTACAACCCAAAACATTCTGTGATCCCAAGTTTTTCAACTTCTTGTTGTAGAAGTGTAGGAAAGTGCAGTAAATGGTTGGGAGTTTTTTGTGCTCTCCATACTCTGGTCACACCTCAAAAAGCACAGAACACTTGGAGAGCATTCATCTTCTTTTGTAAGGCTGCATTTCATTTGTAACATCTGGTGTAAATAAGTAAATTCCTTTTAGATGCTGAATTCTTATTCTTTTTAAATACCCTGTAAATTTTCCAATACTGTATTATTTTCCTTGCTTGTGGCTTATGTTTGACTGCAGTAAATGAATATTTTGTGTTTGAGATAGAAACACCCTCCTATTTTACCTGAATGGAAATTACTCCTGTGTGTGTGCCTTATCAGCATGAGGTAGTTTATGATTAAACAGCCCATTTCTATCAAATGTCTTATTAACAGTTTTCCTATTTTAGTTTTAATTACAAACCCTTGGAGAACACCGCCAAATATATTTAAAGAACTTTCAAATGTTTGGATGAATGGATGAGAGCTGCCCAGTTCCCTCCTGAGCCAGGGAACTTGCCACCCTGCAACCATGTGGGGCAGTTCTCCAATTGCAGACTCTGTTCCTTGTGTTTCTACGGCCACAGGCTTTACTGCCTTGTTTTTTCAGTGGAACAGAAAACCCCATGAAGCATACAGAAATATTTGCACTCTACATTGCTACACCATGAAAATTTAGGGAGGGGGCTTTGGAATGCATTCTCAGCAGGTGAAAACTGGCAGGACTTAGGTGAAAGGACTGGTGTTTTGCTCTGCAGAAACGGTGGGTTTGCCACTGTCCACTAGGATATTGAACATTAAATAAAATCTCAGAGTAAATGTGAGGACAAGTTTTTAGGGAGAACTATCATCTTACCTCTGTTACTAGTGAAAGATTTGTGGAGAACAGATGAACTTTTAGGGTGCTTTCACAGAAGTGTTTTTGTGATGAAAACTTATCTATTATCCAGTGGCTACAGTGAGTCCAATTAAAGACATTGCTTCTCCTTAAAAGAATTTACTTGCTCTTATATTCTACGGCAAGTAAATTAATGCTGCCTTCAAAAAAAAGCATATTGGGAACCAAAGATTAATTATCACTTATGCCTGTCTCTCTTCTACTTTGTATGTGGGAACAAACTTACAGGCAACATTATCCCTAAATTAAAAGAAATGTAAACTGACAGGTGCAAATCAGGTGTGTACAATTTAATCCTCATTGGAGATGATGCTTTTCACACGAATTTGTATAGAAACATGTTTGAGATCCTCAGTTCATATTTTTAATCAAGAATGAATGGCAAGTGATACTTGCTCAATTGGACAGAAATCATATTCTTGGTCATCTGGCAAAGGCCTTGGTAAAGTGAAATGTGTGGAGTAAATTACTGATAGCACAGTGCACAAAAATATTCAGCATTTGAACCCATAAACAATGTTTCCACTTCTGTTTTAGTTTGATCTGATCCTGTGAGATACTGAGCACAATGAGGATCGGGTCCCCAGCAGACAGAAGTTCACCATATCCATAGGCTGAGGGTTGTATATTGGTTTTGTCTCAGTGATACTGAGAACAGCTTTCAGCTGTTGAGACAACTCCTTACATCTTTGATGCACCATGTCATGCTGAAAGGTAGTGGTGAGTCAGGATTCTTCTGCCTCCAATAACAATATTTGAGCAAACCTGGATAAAATTAAAAGGTACCAGCTGCTGGGCTCAGCTGTGCCCCGCAGTGGGTCTGCTGGAGCCAGCTGGAACCCTCTGCAGCCCCCACTGCCAGCTCCTCCCCATTTATACCTAATGCCTTCCTGGGTTTTAGATCATGAATATTGTCTTCCAGGGTCTGTTTTGCAGAAATATTTGTCTGTACAAGAAGGTGTACTAAATAAACTTGCCACTCCAGCAGGGGACATTAATTTGGTAATAGCTTGTATCATCTCTAGTTGGATTCTATCTAGGACTTTGAGACATACCCTCCCATTGAGAAATCAAAAGAAGTTGTGATCTTTCTTGACACTCTTGGAATATAAATTGTGTCAAAAGTGACAATAACTGGAGGTGAACAGGGCTGGAGTTCATCTGTCACTTTGTCTTTCTCACTAGAGGGACATCTCCCAGGCGTTCTCCATCCCCACATAAGATTCATCTGCAGTTTGCCAGGCAGTTCTGGGACATGCAGTGAGGACCAGGGTTGAGGCAGAGCAGATCTGCTGTCCTTCAGAACAGTTAGTAAGTGCCAGAATTTAGTTTACAATGTGTGTTTCCAGTAGATGAAAGAACAGATTTGAAAGAGATATGAATGCAAACAAAAATTAAGACCAACATTTTAAAACACAGCCATTGCATGCCCAAGGACTTACAGTAGATTGTTGGAAGCAGTCCACATTTCATAATCTACAAAGGGAGCAATGTTTATTGAATGAAACCACTCTTTTTAGCAATTTTGTTCTGTAGCAGAAGGTGTAGCTTTTGTGCCTGTATTTGTAAAGGCTGGAGAATAGGTTCAGCTGCACTAAATTCAGTAAGGTTCTCCCACATAGAGGTTAGAACCAAAGAAGGGTCCCAACCAAGGGACCCTCCTTGATTCATGTCTTCACACTAAGGACTTTGGAATCCAGAAAACTACAGGATTAGTAGCTGCAAAAAAATCTGAAAACTTGTAGCAGCCTTTGATTGTGTCAAACCCAAATTTTACCTAGGACTGAACCATAAGATAAGAAGACATGTCACTAGAACTTATATAAAGGTGAGATGTGAACGAAAAGTACTTGAACTGCTGGCTTTTCTGAAGAATTGCTGTGACAGGCTCAAGCTGTTGCTAAGAATACAACAGGAATTTAAAGCCAACTCAAGGGTCGTATGAGAACCTGAAATTCAAATTAATTAATGCAATAGTAGATGTTATTTTAAAAAATTAACTTATCAAATGAAAAGATCTGCAAAAACATCCTCAGGTTACTGAAGTATAAATTCCTTTCCCAGATAAGTTTGATCTGGTTCACAGTAAATATGAATGCTAATCAGAACACTAAAACATATCTGCTTAAAAGATTTGTTTTTACTTTGTAATTGAGCCATTTCATGAAATAAGAAAAATGGGAGCAGGAGGAGGGATCCATTACCAAGGAATTTGAAGGTCTTTCTAACACAAAATCTGCATGGTTTTACATAATCTGCAGTGTTTGAATATCTTCCAGATAGTTCCTTTTTATTTTAATTGATTTCCCACATTCTATGATATAAATGCCTTTGTGTGTTTTCAGGTCTTTTTTTATGTTCTTCTATTTTAGTGTGAATGTGCAGTAAATTCAAGTCCAATAGGTGTTACATTTAGATGTGAGACATCAGTTAAGAGGCTGCCCAAGGTGGAAGTTCAGTCTGTGGCCCTGGCAACAGTTTTCTGCTGAGGTGCGAATGCAACATCATGGCAAAGGTGGTTTGGGGTACATAGATAATTCCTTTATCAGGTAATTAAAGCAAATCTCTTGAAGTGCTTTGCATAATAGGACCTGAAGTTAAACTGAACTTTGATTCCTGTTAAGAAGCTGTCCTGGTGAGAAGGCCCCTGGGAAATTACATCCATACTGACCTAAGTTTTCCAGATGACCTGGTTCATTTCTCCTCTAAATCTTTCAAAATCTGTTTCTTCAGTAAACTGATGAAATCTGGTTCTGGAGGTGTGCTGGACATACGCTACTAGAATATAATCCAGACTCATATTTGCACATTAATGGTGAATACTCTTTATCTGAAAATCTCCCTACTGCTTTCTCATAGCTTCAGTTTGACATCTGAGAGCAAAACATACAGGGAGACTTTTGTCCCCCTGTTATGTATTATTGTTATATAATCGATGACAGGTAACTGGCTAGTGTAGCATATATTACTTAGGGGGAAAGCTTATATTTAAAGATTATGGCTCCTGAAAATTGAAACAAAAGCTCTCAGTACCTGAGGAAATAACATGCCTATCCCTGAAAAGGGAAGTAAGAGACTATCCAAATGCAGATATTTTTCAGTGAAGTACTACATTAGTATTCATCATTTGAAAGAAATAATCCAGTACTTTTTCTTTCAACATGTACTTTTCCAGGTCCACTATGTGTGTTGGTTTCAAGGGTTTTCATAGAGGTATGTATGTGCAAGACCTGAGCTGTTGAAAATTGTTCCTTCTGGACCAGACCATTAATATTCCTAATGGATGTGAACAAATTGATTATGGGGGAAGTTCTAACACGGCAGAACTTCTTGTTGATGAAGATGTTGTTCCTTTATATGTGTGGATGCTGTAGTCAACTCTTGATTAAGGGGAATAAATAGACTGAGTTTATATAACTTGCAGCTCTAAGACAGCAAATATTCCTTTTAAAAAAATCTCTCATGCTTTTTGCCTACAATAGCTGAACATGATAGAAATAATAATCATTATTTATAAAATTTCTATCTGTGATAGAAGAAGTGATCAATCTGAATGTTTAGCTTTAAGCAAGAGAGCAAAACCATTGAAAACTTGAGTGATATGCTCAAAATCACAAACACAGTGGCAAAATCTGAAATCAAGGCCTAATCTGGGTTAACTGACTGTGCTGAGACCCCACTGATCCTCTCTGAGAGAGAAGAGATAGAAGAGGTTTGCAAACATGGTGGATATTCAAAATTAATTTTGAACCCAAGTTGACAAGTTTGACATCTCAAAAAATGTCCAGGTTCGAGCCTTCTGCCTTGCAGTGTGGAGAAAGAATGAACTGAATGAACAGAAATTATTTTGGTGTAGGGTCTATCCGTTGCTCTGCTGGACTATAAATGGCAATTACTTTTCTGTGATCTGAGTTTCAGTGCCCTACTGACAAGTGAAAGCGTGCATAAGTAGTGAAGTTTATTGCGAGCACAAATGAGCAACTGCAGAGAGATTATTCATTGCACCCTGCCACAGCTCAAACACAGAATTAATTCAGCGCAGATGCTGAACAAATGGTTTGAATTTTGTTGCAGAAGATCATACTAGTGGCTGCTGACATGGGGAATAACCACTGTCTCTGTGGGACTGAACATTGCTTGAACAAAAGTTCAGACTTATGTATTTTGCCATTTTGGATCCTCTTCATTAGCAAGGTAGCTAGGCAGGGGATCCACTATGCCTGGGGCTGTGCCACAGTCACTTTGCTTGTATCCTCTAGCTATCAAAACTTGAAAGAGAAAAAAGAAAATGGCTTTTGTTCAGCATTATGTGCAGTGCTATTTGTCCTAGAGAGCTTCTCTGGTATTGACATACTGGCTTGAGATCTTCATCAAGACATATTGTAAGTTATTACCGTGATGTCCACAGGTTTTGAAATGCTCAAAGGATTTGTAAAGATAATATATTGATATCAAAGCTTCTTTCAAGCCTAATTTCCAAAAGAAAATCAGGTATAGTTGGCTCTATGTTATAAAAACAGTAGAAGAACATTATATTTTTGCCAAAAGTAGCAAAAAGTTCTTTGGAAATAAATCTTTTCCTTACATTCACACTTGATCAAATTAGCCTGAAAAATTATTTTAAAATAATATCACAACGATAATTCCTATTGGACAAAGCTTATCAGAGGGAGAGAAATGGAAACTGAGAAAACAACTGGGAGGGAATCAGACTAGAAAACTTTCTCAGCATCTTCTGGATTAGACAAGTTCATTCTATAACATTCAAGGCAGAGCTGTGGTGAGAGAGAGAAAAATGGAGAAATCGTAGCTATGACAAATGTTCTCCTGACAGAGCCAGGATTTTACTTGGCACAACGAAACCTGCTTCATCCCACACATGGGGGCTGTGGAAAGCATCTCTCATGCTGGCAAAAGAAATTGCCTTCATGGTATGTCTCCCCTTTGTGTAGTGGCCTATGAGATATCCTATGCCTCAGGTGAAGGAATCCTGCACCTGGTGGAGGAATTAAAATTAACAAAGCCTCTACTGAAATAGCGTAAATATATGCAACATGGAAACCAGGAAAGGAGTATAATGGGAGAAACAAAATAGTTACAAATGTTAAGCGATATGAACACTGAAAGCAGTTAATTGAAAACTGGCAGGAGCTAATACAATCATGAGAAAAGAAAGAACAAGTGAATTAAATAGAAACATCAGGGTAAAAAGAGAAAATATTTCAGAAGAAACCTACAAGTACAGATGAATATATCAAAAGGACACTTATTGCTTCTCATTAGAAATGTATTCTGGAGTACAACTATGAGATAGTGATGCTTTTAATTTTTTCTAGGGCATTTAAAATTCGGTGCGATGGAGAGACACAGTGATTTCTTGTGGAAATGCTACCTAATGTTTATCCTGAACAGATTCAAAACAAGCCATCTAAGCTCAAAGGAGAAGACTGCCCATCACTGGAAGTTTTAAGTGGCCACGTGTGTACTCATCTGATGGGAGGAGATAAGTGTGCCCCATGCTTCTGGAGGATGCATGGCCAAGAGTAATCCTGAGTGCCATAGTAAGCAAACTTCTACTATGATTGTTATGGTGCTCTGGCATTTTAAAAGCAAGCAAAGGACTGGCTCAGAACCCATTCCTAGGAACAAAAATAGGCAAATACCCATCATGACAGGTTATTTTTTTTCCTATTTTATCAACCTCTGGAGACTAAACTGCTGAAAGTGCTGTTGGTCAAACTGGAAGAGAAGGGGGCTAATGGCTTTCAGCCATGGTAGCTGGTGGGATCCAAATGAGCAGATGATGATGGTATGGTGATGGTTTCCAGCTCTGTGAAGGAAAACTCCTGCTGATTTGGAAGTTCTCCTTGATGAACACCACATGTCTATACTGAACTTTCTCTTCTATTTATTTTAAATTTCCTATGAAAGTAATTTCTCTGTGAAGGGATAAGGAAACTACGTGCTTAAAAAGAAAACCTAACTGCAGTGCTTAAAAGTATGTTTATTCAACTATGAAGTTCACTGCTGAAATAGGGATTGCTAGACGTTAGCCATATTTTATCACTACTCTCATGAATGCCAGGACTAGAAATGCTCAGGAGAAGCTGATGCCCTCAGCTGAACATGTACTGAGAAGATTTATTCTTGCTTTTTTTTTCATTATGCTTCTTCCAGACTTCTCACAGCAGGTCTTAATGAAGAATATTCCAAATTTCAGTGACAGTTCCAAGTAACTGACAGATGAAACCAAGAACTTGATTAAGGAAGAGGACACCTGAGACAGGATTTAGGAGAGGGGCAGGTGATTATCTCTGATACTGTGATCCTCAAGACCTTCTGTCAGCTTGCAGCCAAAGCTAGACATGTTTACACTGGCAACTTAGTCTTTGACTTTCTAAGCAGACAAAGTTTGACTTCTTCCCTGTTCAGAACAACTTTCTTTGTGCTAATAGTTATTATGGAGCAAGCATTCCATGCCTAAAACCTAAGAGGATGCCAAATCTTGAGCAGCTTTCTTCTGTCTGCCTTGCTTGTAGGTGTGACGGCAATACATGATGGGAAAAGGGTATGTCTGCCCCAGGATGGTCTCATACACAACATGCAGCACCAATGGCCTTTGTCCTCAGGCTGCCACCATGTCCCTTTAATGCAGCAGTCCAGCCCATCCGTTGCTCTGCTTTTGAGATATTTTGTCTGATGAGGCTGAGAATTGCAAGGCAAACCCATTACAAGACAGGAGAAATCTTCCCCTCTGTTACTATGTCCCTTTGCCTATAAATAATTTGACATTCATTTTAGCATGTGAACTGTAAAATGCTCTTTAATTTCACAAGATGGGGATTAGCTGAACAACCTACTAACTCATGGCTTGTACAGTGCAGCTCATGGTAAGGAAAGTATCCAGGAGTGGTTCTTAATAGAAGGGATTTTTCAGTTTTATGTCTCTTCACAAACTATCCCTGCCATCTTCACATGTGCACACACACACAAACACACACTCCCATCTGATCAATACTCTTCATTAATACTTTGATTAAAATCTTGAGAAAAGTAGAAAGACTTAAAGATTCACTGCAGGTCAATGCTGTGTTTAGCTGCATAGTCTGTTCATATTCTTGTCACATAATATTCTGTCTCTGATAAAGGAATAGACACAACCCATCTGATTAACGGGATGCAGTTGCACATAATGTTGTTATAAATGTTTATATCGAACCAGTCACAAACAGCATAATATACAAACAAGTTTTTGTTAAAGGAATTTACAAATAACTTCTACTAAAGTATATGAAAAACTTATTTCATAACTTCGCTAAGATTTATAAGCAGCAAATGCAGGTAAAATTCATTGAAATAATGATTTATTGCCATTACTTGATTTGCTTTTGAATATATTTGGATGCATGTGCAGAAAGAATGTGGGATTTTATGAAAGAGGGAGAAATAATTCAGTGGGGTTTTTCTGTTTTTATGCAAACAAAATCCATATGCAAGCTTTGGAGGCAGGGAAAAAAGAGGAAAAATAGCAGAACTTTTATGTTTTCCAGAAGTGCCTTGATGTATCAGTCCTGATTTATTGCACCTCATAAGAACTTAGAGGGAAGGTTGGAGATATTCTTTTCCCACTGGGAAGCACTGAATGGAATTGTTGTGGAGTACTGCTTCAGCAGTACGCAGGAGAGTGATGTTCACCACAACTGGTTGAGAGATGCTGCTTCTGCTCAAGAGGTAAGGCTACATGCTTCTCCACCTCTCTGGGAATCTTCCTACTCTGGAATATTAGCTTTGATCCAGAATTTATGAAAATCTGTTTAATAGCAGTGCAGAGAATGAGTTGCAGAGCCATTTATAACAGCCAAAATAATTCAGTCATGACCTCTTCGTGTTCCCATAAAACTGTTTTTCCCCCGGCATCAAGAGATGAGTCAGCAGTAATGATAACAACAGTTAGAGAAATACTGGAAAAAACAAGTGTCCCAAGTACTTTGGCAGTGAAAAATTAAGCTTCAAAGTGATTTCTTCATGGAACATTTTTTATCTCTCCAGGACACCCAATTGACTGACTATATTAAAGAAAGAAGAAAAAGAGGGAGAGAGAGAGAGAGGGAGAGAGAGAGAGTGAAAACAGGACTTGGATGATATTTCTCAGTGTCTGCCAATATCTAACATGCTTTTGGAAAAGTTGCGTAACACAACCTACCAAAGGAGTCCTGTTTGAATAGAGGTTAGTAATCCTTTCTATTTGGTGCTATGTTTGTGGTTTTTGCGGAACTGAACCACAGGGCCTCATTTTCTGACTGGTGTAACAGGCTGCATTGTTTCTTAAGCCTATAGGGATCAGGAAATTGTCCTTTGAATGCATGCCTGACTAGAATTTGTGATCAGTTTACCAGCAGCTGGATTATTCTTCCTATAGGACACTTTGAGTGATGGAAAAGCTTAAATGTTCTCTTTTGTGAAGGAGAGTCTGCCTCCAGTGATCAAACATACAGGTAGAATGTCAGGGAACTTGCAACATGAAGTGTTATGTATGAAATAATTTAAACAAGGACTGTTGCAAAGGTTATTTTCTGGTTTGCAGTGTTTTCAATATAATTTCTTCAGATATTTTAATCTTCTCTGCATGACAAATTAAAAGGAGTATTGCACAAAGGTTTTCATTGCAGATGAGAGTTAACCATTTAAATTTTCCAGTGAAGGAATATAACTTCTCATATTTAGCTATTTTTGTTTTCATGGCCTTTAGGTAATGGCTATGAAGAAAAAGACACTGAAAATTGTTGTAAAATAACTTTTTGGGCCTTCTTCATGACAATGAGAGACAAAACTGAGGAGGCATATTGCTATGTGTTAGGAAGTTTGTGTCCAGGGACCTCTCCAAGGCTGATAACAGCACTGAAAACTGCTGCCTGAGTCTGAAGCAGGCAATCTGCCATCTGAATAACAGTTCAGCGTGGGATAGAACATCATCTCTTTCCTGAGGTTTGGAGCCTACCTACCACCCAAAGCTACAGTTTTTACAGTTTCACTCATGTGATGGATCCACCAGAGTCACCTTGCACAGACATATGTTGTGGTGCATGGTCATGCCACTGCTCTGACAAAAATCTTGTCGGGTCAAGTCTTTTGTTGGCTGGGCTATGCATGTTTGAACCTGGAAGACTGTGCATCCAGTTGCTTCTGGAGCAGGTCCAGCAAAGTGTGACAAAGACAACTGAGGGACTTGAGCATCTCTCTTACAGGGAAAGGCTCAGGGAGCTGGGCCTGTTCAGCCTCGAGAAGAAATGACTGAGAGAGGACCCCATCAATGTCTCTGAGTATCTGAAAGGAGGGTGTCAGAGGATGTTTCCAGGCCCTTCTCAGTGGTGCCAAGCAATAGGACAAGAGGCAACAAGCAGACACTGAAGTACAGGAAGTTCCATATGAATATGAGGAAGAACAACTTTACTGTGTGGGTGACTGAGCTCTGGAACAGATTTCCCAGAGAGGTTGTGGAGTTTCCCTCTCTGGAGATGACCCACCGGCGTCCCTCCCAGCCTGACCCATTCAGTGATTCTGTAATCTATCCTCTCAGGTCCCTCTCGTGCAGAATTTTCCTATGCTGGTTCTCTGTGTAGTTGGGATAAAAGACGCTGTGTGGCACCTATTTACAGAAATGTAACCATTCAGGAGACTTTCTTGGGATAAACAGAGTAAAGAAGGGGATTTGGGCATTCTTGAAGGGTGGTGGCAGCTGAACTGGGAAGTTGAGACTGCCTCTGAGGGTGAAAAATTGACCATTTTTAACAGACTGTAGAAAATATTAGTTGCGGTGACTCTAAAATTTTTTTTATTGTAGTAATGAATCTAAAAGAAGATAAGTGTTTCATGAGGCATTCCCTGAGAACTTTGCCCTCGATATTTGCTACTTAAAAATAGTACGTGAAAAAAAAAGGGACAATTTCTGTCTTCTTTTATTGTTCTGCCTGGCACTGTCCTGTGCATAATGCTTGAGAATCTGACTGTACACCAACAAAATCTTTTCCTTGACCCACTCCCCACATAGTCATGAGGATGTCTGTAAAATTGGCTGAGATTTGGATGAAACCTGCTGAGAGGAGTATAACATTCAGCTTTATTCAACCTAGAGCTGTGAGAAATATTCACCACAAAACCTAAAACTTTTCAAGGGAGCTTAGACTGAATATCAAATGCAGGGAGGGATTTACTGTTGGGTGGGATTCATGTAAAACTCTACTTTTGACATACTTTTGACCTGAAACCTGATGATGCTCAGATATTCTGACTGAAGTTACTTTGAGGCTACAAAGCCAAAAGTTAAAGAAAACTCAGAAACTGCAAAGGTGGCATGAAGGACTCAAACTTAACCCCAGTTCTGCTTCAGATTTTGTGCTGGATTCAGCTAGGTGCTGCTTAGCCTTTCTGCTTCCAAGTAAACAACAGGCATATTATTAAGGCGTTGCAATCTATTGCAAACATGAACACAATCTAGAATATTGTGCAGCCTGAAAATAATCAAATCAGTTTTGTATTCTCAGAAAAATGTCATGGGCTATGAGAATAGGAGTGTTACTGGTGATTTCCCCAAAGATTTGCTCAAGGGCTTGGTTTAGAATCTCAGCTGAGATGGAGCTTTGCTGGATATTTAATCCAAGTTGTTAATTTCTTGGCGTTGCCTTAGGACTGTCCAGCCATCTCAACCTTTGATGATGAGCAGCAACTTGGAAATAATCTTGTGCAGTGTATTTTTGTCCCCTATTTTAAAAGGATATTCTTTTTCCTCTTCTCGTATTGCATTAGGAATTACTACAAAAGATCAACACACAGCAGCAAGTAGGAATAACAGCAGGATTTGCTTAGTTATTTTACCCAGACTGAATTTAGTGGAAAACCTCCATCAGATGGAGAAGAGGCTGTGTCGCATTTGCAGATGAGAATGCTCTTGGGAGAAGAAAGCTGTTCTCCATAATAGTGTTACTGCAGAGGATCAGGCAAACATTCCCTGCTCTCTGAATAGTCCAGGTTCTGAGAGCTGTACTTCCAACAGGCTCTAGGAAAGAAGTGAGTCATGCACATGTATGTGAATTCTCTCACATGAGTAAAAGCAAAAAAACTTTGACATGCCGAATCCTATCTTTTTTTTCAGCAAGGAATTTTCTGTCTGCAGACAAGGAACATCTTATTCTCTCCCCCGCTGACTCTTGCTACTTATATTGCCTCCCTAATTGGAAGCTGCAGTATAGATGTGCAAAAAAGGATATGCTTTGAGCATACCTCAAGGGTGAGCTGTCTAACCAAGGAAAAAATTTCATCCTGTCTGTTGAGAAAAGAGCCTGGCGCTACAGAACACCTATTTCAATGCTCAGCAGGGCAAAATACAGCAAGGAGAAAAGACTCTGACAGCTGAAACTGCAATACATTAATATTCATATTTTCTGTGTGCAGCATTTTGTAGTCTGGTACAGATTTATTTGCCTTTAAATTGGATAGCTGAAGTTCCAGCATTCTGCTTTTGTCACTGCTTCATATAGAAGTGTAATTGAATCAATGAAGAAAGAAGACATAAAATTCCAGACCAGATCTGTTGCTTTCTGCAGAGTGGGCTACGTTTTCAAATGGTTTCCGTCATACGCCTTGCACTTGGGACTCACAGGTGCACAAAAGGAATTAGCAGTTTTCAAAGGCAAGGCTGGCAGTCATAGCACTGCTCTCTGCAGGGGAACAGTGTGGTTTGTCCAAAAACCTACCTACCCGGGTGTAGGTGGCACCTTCAGCATAAGGGGTTGTGTTAAATCCTGAATGTCATGGTGCTTCTGGAAGAGTATATCTAAACTAAGAAATTTCTAAGTCTGTCTCACTGCCAGGAATGCCACATTATTATCACAAATGGGGCAGGGCTTCTATAAGTATGCTGGTCTTCATTCAGCAGATTTTAATGTTAGAAACATCCCAGCTAAAATCAGTGGAGATATTCAAGTGTTTAAAATGGCCCATATGCATATTTATTATGCAGCATTTTGGAAAGGTAGAATTATAACTGAACAAGCTCCAGATGCTCTGTTTTCTTGCTGACATTGTTTGTAAGTTGAGAGTAATATTTGTCATCAAAGACAAACAAATGGAGGATGACTCAGTCTCACCCTTGCTCAGAGGGGAAGAATCCAAAGGGAATTGGATTTCCCTGTTTAGAGAATCCACACAAAGTGAGGAGAATTCACATTTTTCTGAAACTGTGGAATGCAATCCTATCAATAACTGTTTTTCTGCAGCTATTATTATTTAAATCTGAGGTTTCTAGGTCAAACACTTCTGAATTTTCTCTCACAGAGAAAATCTGAAGTAAAGGCTTGATATTACAATAAACTTCTGCTTCTTGAGGAAACACACAATGATTCTAGTCTCATATATGTTCTTTCTCAGACCACTGAAAAGTACTTTTCATATAGTGGCAGCACCTCAACCACAACTTTCTGTTACTTAAGCCAAGAGCAAAAGATAGGTCCCTTGTAATGTCAGTGAATCAGTGCAGATGAAACAACTTTTATACTAGCCCCACCTCCTCATATCAAAACCACTGATGTAATGATGACAGCTTATTTTTCTTATGTTCTTGGTGTCTTAGGTTTTTTACAGATAGTGAAATATGTTGAAAAACAGTATACTGAGCAAAATGAATAAAAAAAATGGGAAGATCGCATAAAATGGTCATCTAGGTAAATAAATGCAAGTTGAAAGGTTCAAGTACTGAGTTCCTCAGAGTGTCTAAGAAATATCTTTCATTTTTTTTGTTAACTCACCTTCCCTGGTTAAACCCTGCTCATTTTGTTGAATAAATGTATGAACAAAGGTTGATGGATGATGCCAAATTAGCCATAAAGAACCTCATAAGTAGCAAAGGGCCATTAATCCACAGTTTGAACTTCACTTTCAGCATGGCGAGTAGGAAAAATTAGCTGCAATTAATATCACGGATCTTTAGATCATTGTCAAATAACTGTTAGAAGGTGAATATCTCATGATACTGAAACACCACCTTTCCTAAGGTATGTCAGCACTGAGCCTCTCCTGTGTTAATCGCTGAGTTTCCCTGAGCAGAGAAAGAAGTGTCGCTGCTAGTTCTCAGTACAAGATTTGCCATGGGGTTTCACCAGGAGGGAAAAGTAGCTGGATTGAGGAACTAAATACTGAAGGTATTAAAACAAATGTGGGTATGATCCTCACGACCTTCTGGCCAGCAAGGGAGAGTGAAGGAGGGCAATTCTTTATTAGAAAACTTTTGAGTCACATTTTCTGGACTGCACAGCTGCACACAGTTTGTTGAAGGATGAGATTTTGCTGCAGAAAACTTCAGTGTGAAACAAGTCTGGATCAGGGGGCTGGCAAGGTAAGTACAGTTCCCACTTCAGTCATGTAAACCCTCATGGTGGATTCCTATTTTCAGTGAAAACTGGGTCAGATACTTTCATCATAAGCAGCACATAGGGGTATTCTAAACATTGCAATATTCAAACTGAATCTAAGAAATCATACTTCAGTTAAATAACATATTTAAAATATACTGGACTCCTATTTCTGATTTTCCTCAGGGCAGTATTAGTGCAATAACAAAACAGATGAGGCTGAATGCTTGATTTAAAAAGTTTGGGCCTTCAAGGGCTGCTTTACATTCCAGTGAGGCTCTGCAGGCTGGTCTTCCCAGGCGCAGCAGCTCCCAGGTTTGGAATGCCGAGGAAAGAGCCTTGGAGTGCAAAGCTGTCCAACTGTGGCCGAACATAAGGTCACAACCAGGAACATATGAGATGAATAAATCTTTATTGGGTAGGACTGCAAAACATTAGGTAATGGGGCCAGTGACAAAAAAAGAACTTTTTCTGAATCATACTCTAAAATGTGCACAAGAACAGTTCAGGCCTCTAGCAAGGGGCAAAACTCATGTTTCTGGTGCTGATAGGAAAAAAAAAAAACCCAAAAAAACCAATCAAGGGATTTTTCTTCTGTTTGTGTAAGTGCATGCACTGTACACATCTACAGTGTTTCAGTCCACAAGAGCTCATGATATTTTCCATGGTTCAGACTGGATGTAAGTGCTAACACAATCTTTTGTACTTCTTTTCCAGCTTCCATCACCATATCTGTCTTCCGCCTTTTTCTCACCTTCCTTCTCACCTACAGATGGAAAAATCAAGCTGAAAAAAAACTAGAAATACAAAAAACCCCCACCTAACACTTTTGGAGATGTGTTTCAGTGCTTATTTTTTGCCCCGAACTGTGGTTGATAGTTAAAATATCCCTTCTCCCTCCCCCTATGGGAAATAAAGTTCTGAGAACACTTTGCTCACAATGAATGAAACACTTAGCTGTGAAGCATGTTGGAATTAATTTTTCTGTTGAAATGGTTTGTGCCCAAGGGAGATGATTACACAGTTTGAGGGGCTTGCTGCTCTGTCTATCCAGGTCAGATACCCAAGAGCTTGTGGGCTAGAAATTTGTGTTCCTCCTGGAATTCATTTATTGAAACATACACCATGAGCTATTTCCTCAGAAAAAGGACCTACCTCCTGTAAGGGAGGAGAGTTGCTAAGAGGTGGTGAGACTTTGAAGAGATGGCAAGGATGTCAGAAGAAATCAATCCTGCAAAGTGGATCCAGACCTTAGGTCCTCAGTTTATCCATTTTAATGATCTGTGTTGTGACTGCTGCTCTGTCCAGGATACGGATTCATCCAGAAAAACTGTAACTGCAGCTAGAGTATTGCAAGTATTGAACAGGTTTCACACGTTACAAACCAAGAAAATTAATTTAGTGCACACAAAATTCATGGGATTCAAGACTGGCTAATGAGATGGATACCCCTGGATGGAGATTGCTGTCTTCCACTTAGTTGTCAAACATAAATGACATTTTACACAAAGAGCTCTGACTGTGAAAATGTTTATGTGCCAATAAGTAAATTTAGTACTGTTTGACTTCTATATAGCAGCAATTCAGGATGTCTGAATGACATTAATGTTTGGAAATTTGGGTGTTGAGGAAAGGATTTTGTACTGTAATGATATTAATCCTACACGATAAGATATGAGCTCACGTACATAACTTGAAAAATGAGACTTTGTTGTGATCTGTTCTACCTATTTTACTATACACTATTGCCATATAAACGTCTGTGCTTGGCTCAAACTGAACAGAAGCACCCACTTAGTCTAATACGATTTGTACACTTTTATTCACTTTTAAAAGCCTCACTTTTATTTGTCTATAACAAATTATAGCAATATGACTGACAAGAATGTCCACATACACATCTGAACTTAAAGTAGAGTTAACCTTAAAGTAAGCCAAGGACTATCTAGATGAGCTGGGGAATATCCTTCAGGGCACAAAAAGGAGACCTATATGCAGCAGGCTGTTTCTGTAGATGCCTGCTTTTGAAATGATGGAATACAATGAAATGTTTGTCTCTAACTGGATGTCTAAGCTTTTCTCCACCGCTGACATTTTGCCCACTATTCCTTATACTGTTAATTAACTGGACAGCTTCTGTAGCTCCCCTGCACAATACTTTAAGTCTCTGGGATATTTTATTTTAGCTTGGCCAAGATTAACTCAGCTTTCTGTGAAGTTAGCTGTAGTTCAAGGAACAATCATGCATGTGTGTGTGATGTCTCTTTTCTGTGCAAGATGACCTTGAATACCTTCACTGGCAATATTCCTGGGAAGCAGCAGCAAGCTCATGTCATGTAACAACATATCAGTTAGCGGATTCATCCGGCTTTCTGTGCACATTCGATGGGTGTGTTCTCCTCTGGCATGTAGTTTGCACATTAAAATCTCTTGGGAGGAAGATAGTGAAGTCCTTCTCAGGAGGAGGGAACGTGCAAGAGAGATGCTGGATTTCATAACCTGGTTAATGCATTATTTCAGCTGGAATCTGGAAGACTAACCCTTTTTACCGAGGCATGAGAAATGAGTTTATAAAAGGCACTGAAGGCTCCCAGGGCAGGCTGGAGGAATGAGAGAGAGAGCTGTCTGCCTCCTGGCATGACGCAATGCATGCAGATGAGAGCAAGGGAAAGACGATCTTATGGCAGAGAGCCTGCTTTCCGACTAGGTACTTCCACTGAACTTCTGCTCTGTGGATCACTACAGGTACTAGAAATACTGGACGTCTCTCAGTCGTAGCCCAGATTCACTCACCACAGGCAAAACACGCCAAGTTTTAATATTTAGGAGACTTTAAACAGGCTGGTCCTGCAACATTTTAAGTGAAAACTATAATTGAAGATTTAAAGCGAAGCCCATCATCGATTAACACACCATCCCCTTTTGGCAGCTAATACCAAAGTGAGCAGGGCAACACATCATCTGTACAGGGACTGGGAGGCCAAGAAAATTTACCAGGAAACCCCTACAGGAGGTTTGTGAAAACAGAATTCCCCCAAAAAAAGTTATTAAGGTGGTTGCAGAGAGATCAGATTAAAATTGAAACAGCACTATTTAAATACTTCTATTCACGTTTTACTCCAGTGTGTTTCATCAGTAAAATGTGAATGCAAGCTAAGGATTTAGGAGTGCAGAGGTAGAGTTTTTTGAAATTGGTTTGGAAAGTTTAAAAAACCAATGTTGTTTTCAATTTAAATAAGCCTGTTTTATTTCTTTATATAAAAATATGTTTCCCCTGCATTTCCAACAAAACAAATAATTACTCATCTGCATAAATCCTAACAAAAAGCAGCTAGTGCCTTACAATTTCCCTCCTTATTTTAGAAGAAAGCACAGCCCTGCATTCCTACCTCCAGGCAGTGTGGCATGAATCGCAGAATTGTTAGCACTGGAAGCAAACTCTGGAGATCATCCAGTCCCACTCCCCTGCCAAGGCAGGGTCACCTAGAACAGGTTGCATAGGAACCTGTCCAGGTGCATTTAGAATTTGCCAGAGAGGGAGATCCGCAACCTCCCTGGGCAGCCTGTTCCAGGGCTCTGCCACCCTCAATGTAAATAAATTCTTCCTCATGTTGAGGTGGAATTGTTTGTGTTTTATTTTACGGCCATTGCTCCTCATCCTGTCACTAGGCACCACTGAAAAGAATCTGGCACCATCCTCTTGGCACCCACCTTTGAGATATTTATGTTTTGATGAGATTTCCTTTCAGTCTTCTCTTCTCTAGACTAAACAGGCCCAGCTCCTGAAGTCTCTCCTTGTAAGAAAAGGATACTCTTCCTCATGAAGATATATGATCCATTTCTCCTGCCACCTTCCCTAAGGCCTGATTTGCTTTGTGAAAAAATTCTGACTCATATTCAGTACGAGAGAAAACTTAAAGATGAAAGTTGATACATGCAGCTAAATCTTCTGCATTGTAAGGTAGATGAGAGGAAAGAGTAGGAAGCTAACATGACGTGCTCTGGGTGTTCACATCCTTGCTGATTTTCTAGGGACTGACAAAACTTTTAATGCCCTCTTGGGCTCTGCTTTTTGAAGTTTACCCATGTTCCTGAGCTTGCTCATTTTATTCTACTTGACAGAAGTATCTGTGGTATTATTTCAGTTGTCAGGCTAAAATCTCTAAAAAAGGTGGGTAGAAGACTGACTAGGATTTGCACCCTTGGATCTTGCTGATGTAATAAAGGCAAAATTCCTGTATAGTCTTGTCACAGGTATATGTCAGCTGTAAAATGTTAAAATTGTTTCTACGTTTTGGGATAGTTACTCTTTGCAACCACCTGATCTTCATAAAGCATGTTTAAGAGGGGCTGCCCTTCCCCAGGCATTTGTTCCTGCCTCTACAATACTGCTCACAGCTGCCTCAGTTTTGCTGGTGCTGCTGTATCTAGGGTCGGGACAGAAATGGGGTTGGGGATGGAAGGAATGGCTAATGAAATAGAAGGCAGTGAGGATACGAATGAGTGGCCGTAGGGAGTCACCTGTAAGTGGAACTCCTAGTAAAAATGCTTGTGGACACTGGCATTTGTTTTGTTGAGCATGGCACTTATTAATTTGAATCCTTCTACCCAGATTAGGAAAAATGAGAGGTCCGTGGAATATGGATATTAGGGAAAGAAATTATTTTGGCAGCTTGGTTCTGCAATGGTCCTGTTACTTGACGTTCAACACATCTGTGAATGAAAGGTTTCCAAGAAAGTTATACAGCATCTCCGTGAAAAGAAAGGTCAAACGTCTGCTGGTAGAGGTCAGCATTGGCCCTGGCACGTTGGTTTTAGTCCTGTTGCAAATACTACCTGTGGAAACAGAGTCTGAATAATGCAGTGTAAACTGGTCCTTGCAAGCCTTAATCTGGATGGTCCTACATGTTTTCAGTCAGTTTACTAGACTGTCAGACACAAAATTATTATGTTTAACAGTAATGTTCACTTGAACTGCAAGGCTCTATAATATTCTCATCTTCCAATGTTTTAATTACAGGGTAGCATTCACTAAGGGAAACTAAAATTAGAAGTAGATGAATGGATTTTGATATGAAGGGGAAGATTTACTTTCTTTTTTTCAATTTTGCTTTTTCCTTTTCCCAAGGAAATTACATTCTTGGGAGAACTGCAAAACCAGAAAGACCAAAATGGCCTCTCCTGAGCCATAGGGCAGAGAAGGCTTTGCAAACCAAAGGTCAGATGCAAAGAGACATCTATTTATAAGTGACAAAACATAACAATAAAAGAGAGAGAAGGATGATGTACAAGTGGAGAAGGGATTCAGGAGAGAGAGGCAAGGAGAGAAAGGACACTGTGATTTGTAGTTCTGTCAGTGATGAGTGAATGAATATTTGTGCAAAGTAGGTCAAGAACAGAAGAAAACTGCAGTGGTGGAAGGGTTGGGTGATGCAATACAAGGGAAGATCTCTCATTCCTGGTGGAATGGAGGGATGACAGACTTTCCATAGGGCTGGGTTTGTCAGGGAGGTCCCATCATGCCAGAGTCTTCAACTGCTCCTTCTGAGTGCTCTTCCTAAGTGAGCAATGAGTCTCACGTTAGGTTACGGTGTGAGGGCTGTAGCTCCCAAACCACAGGCACATAAAGAGCTGTGAGGGAAGGGAGGCCTGAGTAATCATGAGTACGCCAAGACGGGGACTCACCATTGTTACAGAGAACACGTCCAAAATGGGAAGAAGAATGTTCCTTGTCCGCAGCTAGTAAGTAATCTCTGGTCTCTGTCTTTTTGGCTGATTAATCTTGCAGTAATGCTTCATAATAGTTTCTTTTTTTCTAGATATGTATAGCTGCCCTGAGAAAGGTTATTAGATACGAGACAGCATGGTATCATTGACATAAAGTGCTTCTCTGTGGTGAACTACTGGATTAATATAGATGTTCATCAAAAACTCTGTGATTCTGCTGATGACAAAATCCACTTCCAAGAGAGTTTTCCAAAAGCAATTTTTCTCTGCAGACTCTCATCGAGTCTGTGTAGCAGCACCAGGAGCCAGTGGGAGTTTTGTGTGTATGTGTGTGTAATGTGAACTTGGACACCATGTTCACAACAAATTTTGTCACTTGAAGATGACAAAGGTTCAAAATATTGCTTTTGTTTGGCATCCCTCAAGTAGGTTAACATAACAATTTATGCATACAATATGCCACGTTCATCCAGACATTTGATACCTCACCATGTTTAAATGAAGAGAGAGTCATGAATCCAGTCCCTGGAGCTATCCAGTCCCCTAGACTGAGGGAAACTGACCTTATGCAGAATATTCAGCCTGAAAATCAACCTGCCATGTGACTTTGGGGTTTGAGGAGTTAATGGCATCAGCCCTGATACTTAGTATTTCAAACTTAGGCATGCATAGCACTCTACAAAAACAAATAATGACAAATGTGAGAGAGGCAAGTAGTTCATACCCTGGAGAGTTTACCTTTTCAGTTTCACAGAACTATTGAATTAGTTTCTGCATAAATCTGAGAGCTCACTGAAGAGGTAGGCCACAGAGAACCAAATGGAACTAACCATGACCAGAAAAGCATGAAAGAAAAGGTAGATAAAGGTAGACAATGTAGTTACACTGGAAATCAATGCAAATACCTAGGTGTACGTGCAGCCTGGTGTTTGTGTTTGTCTACTTTTATAAATTCTAAGAGACAGTGATATTAAAAAAGGACACCAGAAAAAGGAAAGTGGGAGAATTGCCTGGTAATCTCAGAAAGAAGATGGTGGCAGAAAGGTAAAAGGCACACAGAATTATATTAAGGAAATTTTAGGGGAAATCAGAAGAATACATGAACTGAGGGAAAAAAGTTGTTGCGGTTATACAGGTGTCAAAAGTAAGAAAAGGCCTATGTTCGATGGAAGTGGTAGAAGCTGCTTACGACAAAAAAAGTCCATTTGGATACCAGACAGCCACAGCTTGTGATTTATGCAAACTTGGAAGGAATACAGAAACTTAGCCCAAATAAAGTAGCTGTCATAAGAGATGTACCGCTCTGGGAAGACAGCAAAACTTAAATATAAACGAACTGAAATGAGGTTAAGCGCCGGCATAATTGTGACAGCAATTCTGCCTGCGGTTTTACTCGAAAGCAGCGCCCGCAGTCAGAAGCTCGGATTGCTGACCCCTGATACGTCTGACGTGATTCTCATACACGTGGTGTGTGATGCAGTAGTCAGCACACACAGATCAAGGGTACCTGCAGCTCTACCCTGAAAATTTCTCAGCAAATCTGGGTGGACGGACGTCTGCTAGTTATGGTTAGCGTCTAACTTCCAGTTCAATTTTTTTTTTTTTAATTACTTCTAGCATTCACAAATAAATTGTTTTCAGCTGAAACTTTCTCCACTGAATGTTCATTTTGCCAGATCCTTTAAATTAAGTCCATGAGTCTACTCTAGGATTTTTCAGTAATGGGGAAGAAAAGCGCCTTTTCTTTTACGATCTGCTAAGACCTCTTCAGCTTTAGAGGCAGAAGGACACACACTCACTGAGACTTGCAAGTGAATTGAGTCTTAGGCCGTCAACTCATTAAAGCAGTTGATCAATACCTGCACTGCAGTAATACTCTGAGACTCCTGTGGATTTTCATTCAGTGGGATTTGCTGATTCTCAAAGAAACCCCTGGATTTTGTATGCTTTCCTTTACAAAAATGTCAGTGATAAAATATGATCTTATAACTGAGAGATATTTATTCTATAATTTAAGCTAGTGCAGAGCTTAAGATTAAAAAATTAAATTTTCTATGTTTTTCTGCATTATTGTACTAGCTTCTTTTTCTGACTTTATACAAATTATAATCAAAAACCCCCAAACCAACCAAAAAGCATCCAAAAAAAACCCCACATGTAAACCTGAAAATAAGAAACAAGGAAATATAAAGGATAAAGAACTTCTATGATTTTTATTAACACTGTTTTTGTGGACTCATGAGATTATCCTTATATTCACCCTTTCTGAAACACCTGTGTCTATGAAAGGGAAAGCAAAAACTTCATGTCCGTTAGTCTGACTTAAGTAGTTTGAGACTATTAGAAAAAAGAGTGAAAGCTATTACTGTGAAAGATAAAAAATGCAACCTATCTTTCAAAGGAAGACTGTGCCAAGCTAATCTGATATCTGGATGAGATAACTTCCTGTCAAAAATACGTGCTAGTTTTTGAAGGTTTGCCATTAACAGTGCGAAGAGTTTTATCATCAACAGCATCAACATATTGTAAAGGGATTTGGCTGGACCCAAGTCGAAGAGTGGGAAGGCCTTGTCTCCGTGAATAGCAGAGTGGGAAGCAGATAGATTTCAGCAATGACAATGATGTCATGAGGAGCAATGGCGTGCATTTGCTGTGAGTAACTTTTCATTTCTGACTGTCACAGAGCTAAAATTCAGGAACCTCTCTGTCTTGGAGGCAAATAACCTAGTTATGAAGATGGAGCTTGATAAATATTTGGAACTATATGGCATGATCAGCTGCAGTCACAAACAACTGAGTCCAGGGGGATCCTTTCCATTCTTGAGTTTCTGTGCACTGGCTATTGCTGCATGAAACGTTGCTGTCCTGTGGGCGTACCTATGTGTTCTGATAAGTGAAGATGTTAAAGCCAACTGTGCTTCTGATTATTTCAGAAAATGCCTTTGAGTATTACAGGAGTAATGTACTGTCCCATTTCCTACGACTAACTACAAAAAAACAAGAAATGGGGTTTTGAAAGCATCTTGTGTTGCAGTATCTCCATGTTGGAATGTTGGAATGTTGGAATCTGAAAGACAATTCATGTTTATAGAAACTTTTGTTTCAGTTTATTAGCTTTTAAGCTAGGATAAATGGGAAAATATGATTTTTTTTTTGCCTGTCTTACTTTGTTTAAAATGGCTACAGGGTCCATAATTTGCATGAGGAACCTTTAAAGCCTCCCTGGTTTTTTTCTTTCCACTTATTTGTGAGTGGTGTCCTCTCACAAATCTGAGAAAACCAAAGGAGTTAAAACCATGCTCACCACTATGGATGTGATGCTCCAACATCCTGAAAGCTTTTTGGCTTTAGATTCCTCAGCTGAATCCTTTTTATGTCTCGGCTCATGCAAGCCTGTTCCTCTGCACACCCCGTGGTAACCTGGCTTGCCTGCACTCCTCTAGAGCTCTGCCCACTTGTGTTGAACATACAGTGACAAATATTACAAATGGATATTTCCTATATCAGTTCGTTATTATACTTTCAAGTGCTCAGTCTGCAATGTTTCCAGGATACAGTACAGTGTTATGTGCAGTTTGAAAAGATTTCCAGAAATCTTTTGATCTCTGAAGACACTCTTAACATGCAGTAGATATGAAGTGCTTTATGCCACTCAGAGAGAAGTGTGCTCCATGAAGGAATCAGCTTTTTTCATTGCAGTTGCAGGCTCTGCTTGCACTGGAAATTACACTGTGCCAGAAGACAGTCCCAGGAATTAACTCCGTTGTCTACACTGTTAAATTGTTTGAGCAGCCCTTGGAATGGTTTGTCCCCGGGCAGTCAGCCCAGGCCTCTTCCAAACAATTCCTGGGCATGTTTTGAGAATTAGCACGGGCCAGGCACCATGCCCAACATGTAGTTTGGATGTGGGCACCCTTTTTTGGATGATAATAGACTTCACTAGTGCCAGATGGCCTCAGAGCCAGAGGGAATAAACACAGCCTGATTGCATATGCCATGTGCTCGTGCAGAGGATCTCTTGTACCGTAAAATGATAGCTTGACTTGTGTGTACGTGCGCATCTCCATGTGAAGAAGCTGTAACCTGAAAGACTGGATTCTACAAAGGGCAGCTTCAGACTGGGACTTTGTGGCATCCAGGAAGAGAGAGCATTGCATAATGCCTGCGTTGCTGTAAACATCACAGGCACAGATCAAACCCAGGGACCATATGTCCAATGCACCATCTCAAATGGACACTAAGTATAAATTTGCTTTAATGTCTCCTGGGTACCCTCTGACCTTAGGACATGTTTATGTCTCTTTGCTGTTCAGACTGCCTGAAATAATACAGGGTCTGTGTTACAACTCACCAGACGAGTGTTTTTAGCATACAAATTAGAAGGTGTATGCTTTATGTTTTAGGATGTGGTGTGTTCAAAGATGCAGCATCTACTAGGACATTGTTACAAGCTGTGTTGTTGGGAGAGAGCCAAAACAAATGTACCCTTGACTGTCATGAACTGAGAGCTGCTCCTGTGATGTTCGGGCACTGTTTGTTGAAGTGGTCCAAACCAGAGGTGAGAAGTGACTTCACAGGAAGGCTGATCAGGGGTCCAGTGTGTGGTTCCCACACTGGCCCCCTCTTACTAAGAAGTACAACCAGGCCCCTTGGTGCTGGGTTCATGGACGTAAGACCCTAATCTCTTGAAAAAGCCTTGCAGGTTCTAGGTTGTCTGTGAAATCTCTGAGCTAAATTACTTTCTTCCGTGCAGAGCAAACTCTAAGAGCAGAATGAGAGAAGATCTCTGCACCAGATTCCTTTGTTGTTATGTATGATTACTGGGTGCTTGAGTAATAAAAATTATTAAATTCTGAAGAGCCTAAATCTGCTGAGAAACACATGGGTGTCTGGACCTGTAAGTGTGTCTGCTGAGTTATAACTGTCCCAATTCCACTGGAGAGTGCCACTAAACTCTGCTGAGATTTGCTTTATCCCCATAGTCTTTAAGTTATACAGTAGATCATATATATAGGCTTTTATGTCCAAAGTCTTCTCCCAGTTTGAAACTTTGAGATTAAATGTAAGGTTATTTCTCCTTTTTTTTTTTTTTTTGCTTTTAAAATCACAAACCTGTGTGGAAGAACAAAACTTACTACAGTATGTTCATATCAAATAAAGAACACTTCAGGAAAACCTTCTCATTAAGGAAAATTAAGAGGATAAAACCTGTTCTGGATGTGAAAAAAATATGTTAATTATTATTATAATTAACCTTATTAGCCTTTTTTTAACCAGTAGTTTTGGAGAATATGGAATATTCAGGGATAGGCATGAAAACAGTGACTGACCATAGAGAGCATGTATTTGAGAGAAGCTTTTTGTGATTACAAGCTGATGAAGTGCATTGCATTATTCTGCCTTGAGCAGCTTCTTTCAACATTGAAGATGTCACTCAAAATGGACAAATCCTTTGCTGTCACAATTTTTTGTCTGTTTTTTTTTGGTTCATCTCATTATGTTACCTGAGAGCTGATTTATGAGGCAGACATCTTGACTTAGTGGGGGAAGGGCAGGTGCCTGGAGACAGTATCTTCTTCAGCTGTATGACTTTTATCCAATGCTGCAAAAGTGTTGAAACTGAGAGATGACAAGGCCAACCGATGTCTGCGGGACAGATTTGGACAAAGAGAAAAACATAGTTAATCATTATGTCAGAAGGAGATGTATTATTAACGTGAGAAATTTTCAGTACTTTTGAGCGGGGGGGTAGCGACAGGCAGTGTGTGTGTTATCTGTCAACAAGAAAATAAAATCAGTATTTTTCCTGATAACAGAAGTGTTCTTTTGGTTTTTTTGTCCCCAAATTTTCAGTGTGGCTCATCAGTATTCAACTTGTTCTTGCTTCATGGAGTGGGATTGTGGAGACCAAAGTCTGAAGTTCAAAGAAAAGATGATCTTTTTCACTGAAGGAGAGTAGGTCTGGCTACCTTGAGAAGAAACTGGATTTTCAGTTCAGAAACAGTTGCACAGTCCTGGAGACACCAGAATGAAATATTGCTGTCTTCACCTGTATTTATTTGGCTGAAGAAGGTTTACGTGGTTTCAAGACAACTATACAAGAGAGGGAGACATGCATATCACTTCCATGTCATATAAAGCAATTGCCAAATTTCCACCACTTCTGCTGCAGGAGTGCTAGTAGTGCGCTGGAAATGTTTTTTATAAATTTCTGACACTGCTCAGGAATAACACAACATATATTAACTATGGCAGTTTTTCATAGTCACAGTCACCTGTAGATGCCAAAATGCAGTCATTTCTACACATACTGGACAAAAGAATTGGTTTCATGACCTAAATATATCTAACCTGTCAAGACTCCTTCTTATACACCTTTTTGCTATAAAAAGCTGTCAGGAAAATAGCCTTTGTCATCTCCTTAAACAGTGTTTATTTATGTTTCTATGGAAAAATATGGTGAGACTGGTAAAATGGGCATTTGAGGGTAAGTCTGTGCAGGAGTCATATAATGTAGGCATACAGAAGCAAGCATTTGCTGGTGTCCTCTGAGACAAACTCTTTGTTGAGAAGTTGTAGTAAGCACTGCTATAGGAAAAGAAGGCACCAGACATCTCACTGAGAATGGTTCAGGTATCATTTCAGATGCATATTTTAACCTCTAAATGCCTGCAATCCATGGTCACCAGAAATAACTGCTCCATTGGGCAGTTGAGATGCAATCATGTTATTTCCCAAGAGCAATTTCAACTGCACAGCCTGCACAGTCCTTCAGGCATGTGAAAGCTGCAGACCTAAGTATTATCATTTTCCAGTGTTTCACATGCAATGAAGTCACCACTTTCTCATGATTCACAGACAAGTAAGCAACCATCTTGTACTGACACTATCTGGTTTATCTCATTTTCTGTTTTACTACTCTATATTTTCACACTGACCATGCATCAGCTCCATCTGTGGTGATATATCATAGATTTCAATCGGTCTTTGGCTTACCACTTCCTTCTTGTCCAACAAATTGAAGTCTTTAAAATAGAAGGCAGTTACTTACGAAATCAAGTGGTTAAGCTTTGTGGATAGTCTCAGTTTTATGTTGGTGCATGCTGCAGTTCTCTTGTGAAAGACTAGCCTAACTGTCACTTCACACATCTTTTATTTGTGATGTTTTGAACAAAGGATAACACACACATTTTAAAGACTATAATTGTACTTATATTTCTGGGTTTGGTTTCAACTTCTGAGACTTCATTATGTTTACAGAACTTTTTTTCTCTAAAATGATCCTCCTTTAAAAAAATTAAAGAATCCTTCCCTTCCCTTCCCTTCCCTTCCCTTCCCTTCCCTGGATAAAGAGAAGAAATTCGGACAGTAAGATTATAGAGTGACAGTTGACAGAAAAAAATAAATACATTNCTTCCCTTCCCTTCCCTTCCCTTCCCTTCCCTTCCCTTCCCTTCCCTGGATAAAGAGAAGAAATTCGGACAGTAAGATTATAGAGTGACAGCTGACAGAAAAAAATAAATACATTAATTTACAATGTAAGCCAACTTCAATCATTAGAGTTACAAAGAACAAGAAAAAATTGTAAACAGAAGCTCTTCTTTCCTTAATGGTTCTCCAGTTATGTTTAGAAAGTGTAAAAGAAGGCCTTTCTGACTGCAGCTTCCCAAAAACTTGTTATGCCTGAAACTAAGATATGTAAGAGGAAAAGTATACAAATAGAGAAGGGTAAAGAAAGCATGTTTCATGACTTTTGCTAAGGTTCATGCACACCATTGCTTTTAGCTGTCATGTTCCACATGCATGTAGTCACATCCACAGTCACTACACCCCACTTCCTGTGCTTTGTGTACTGCCAGTCCTGATAACCAGAGTGAAACCCATAAGTGGTGGGAGGACTCACAGCCCTTCACAGCCCACTTCACTGAGAAGAAAAATAAGGGGAGGTATTAAAAAAGTTTGAAAATAAGGTACTGGTAGGAAACTCCTGATAATTGACAGGTGCACTATAAAATGCTGGCTATGGCCATGACAGCAGCAAACAATCCTATGTTGACATGGCTGGGAGGTGTTTGATAATATGCAATCAAGTGTTAATAATTGTAAGCATAAGACAAATTTCAGTCACTAAACAGACCCTGTTATACTCTCACTCTGCTTCCACTTTTCTCCAAATGAGGTAACAATTAGAAATACTTTTTCAACAAGAAAACCAGGGAAGGGGCTGGACTTGTCTAGAAGTACTGGGACAAAAGCTGTTGTTGGAAGGATGAGCATAACAGAAGTGGTGCCCAGGGTGCATGGATGCTGGGTGCCAGGAGGTGATCAATAGGGAGATAATCATTAGGTTTTTGTACAAGGTGTGAATGATGCTTAAGGAGATGACAAAAATGACAAATGTAGGAATGGAGAAATTAAAGAGACAAAAATACTATTTCAGACCAGTATATCTTCATAAACTACCAGTGCCAGGTAGTTGTGAATTTGGCCTAGCTCTTTCCCAGACTGGTTTGTTATACTGTATACCCTTTGTGCCAGATCTGTCTCTTCTTCATGCCTCTGTTTTTAATGTTTAATTGGCCCTCAAAGGCTGCTTGCACGAAGTTGGTAAAGCTTGTTCCTTGTAAAGCTACTGTTCGTTCCAGTCATTACATTGCACTGGTAGCTACCTAAAGTAGCTATATAATAAATAAATATACAACTCTCAACAAAGAGCTAGAGATATGGGCCAGATGGGCAGAAAGGAGGAGTACTGCCATTTGCAGTACCTCCCCTTTGAGCATGGAGGTGGATTCCTTGATCTGAAGCTGCACACCTGTTTCCAAACAGGCTTAAAAAAGAGCAGCAAAATCTGTCACCCCTGAATGCTTGCCAGCATCTTTGCTACAGTGCAGAAAGGTGAGAAGTGGTGAGTTAGACCCACGTGATCCAGTTTATGTTACATCTGGGCAGAGAGCTGTGTGCTGAGACCCTCTGCCTGCAGACATGCGCCTCCTGTGAAGCAAGCCTAAGCGTGACGGTTCCCTGTAATGCCACTTGCTACAGCTCTGCACAACCTGTGGCTAACCTCCGAGCTTCAGGAGTTATGTGTTTGCATCATATGTTGTTGTGAGGCAAGATGAGTCCCTTTGTCTGTTAGAGCCATTGCAGCCCATTCTGCAATGTAGGCTGACTTGCTGCAGATGAATTCAGGGAATACTTGGTTCTTTCTGGACCTTGACCTTTTCTTCAGTTAAATGACTAGAAATCCCCTTGGCATAGATCTGTCTAATTTCAATTATTATTTCTCAACAATTTGTTAACACAGTCATGGTTAACAAGTTTCATTTACCAATATAGGTGTAACTAACATCTATAGCTCAATACCATTTAAAAGTGCTAAGTACAAAGGAGGTGTTTGTATACCTGAATACTGATGGTGGTGTTGTTTGCCTGGAGAGATATGCAGCTGGATTCATTGATATAAGAATTATTTCTCTCAACATTTTTCATAATTAGACAGATTAATTTGCTTGTAAACTTCCTATGTTATTTATGCCAAGTTATGCATATCCTGAGGTTTTAATAGAAGTGAATAGAAGGGTGGGGTTTTTTTGTTGTGCTTGTTTGTTTGTTTGTGTTTTGTGTGTATGTGGTGTGGTTGGTTGGGGTTTTTTACCTTCCCAAATGTTAAGGTATGAGGCAGAGCAGTCAAATTATAGAGGAGTAAGATGTCACCCTGAGTAGCATGTGTGCTGGTAGGGCACAGAACTCCAGGAGTGGAAGAAGAATAGGAATAGTTGTTCACGAACAGTTTTCCACCTCAGCAGTGGGTATACATCAAGGCACTCTTGCTGAGCTCAGATCTATTAATTTCACACTGTATCTTTCTGGGATTAAGCCTATTAACAGTATTATGCCTTTTCAG
This sequence comes from Eulacestoma nigropectus, assembly GCA_013397775.1. Classification (NCBI taxonomy): domain Eukaryota; kingdom Metazoa; phylum Chordata; class Aves; order Passeriformes; genus Eulacestoma; species Eulacestoma nigropectus. The sequence goes on from VZTE01002104.1 coordinate 2,613,882, forward strand.
AGTGAGATTCTTATTTGCTGGCAGATATTTAGCCTCAAGTAATTTGTGTTCTCTTTATGTATGTGTCTACACAGGTGACACAGTGTCTATAACCAATCCCACAGTTCATAAGTAATTGTCATTTATTTGGCTGCTAGTCTAGCGGTTAGAATTAAAAAGAACCTAATGAAAATAAATTTTTGTTAATGAATCTGAGCTAGTTGGTTGGAAACTGTCTTCTGTATTTCAGCTGTGCATAAAGACATTGGTGGGAAACTTGCCCTTGGAGCAGAAAAACAAAGGTCTTGTGAATAGTTGCCCGGCAGTATGTGGGAATTGTCACTGGGATGAGGAAAGCACAGCAGAAACCCATGGATTTGCTATGGCAGAAGGCAGAGGTACAGAACAAACCGTCACTAGAACAAATGCCAAGGGGTTTTGTTTGCACTGTTCAATATGAAGAATTCTGGCTCAGTACCCTCATGCTCCCTGTGGGAGCTCTATTTGGCAGTCCAGCGCTACCACCGTTCTCATGTTGTCCAAAACCAGTCCCATTTATTAGCCCATCAAAGAGGAAGAGGATAATTGCATGTTTTTGAAAGAGGGGCTATTTTTAGGTAATGCAATACAGAGAGTCACTGGTTAGTCAGCAGCATCACCGCTCTGCAACCACAAGGCAGGAACGAGCTGCCTGTGCTCCTGATGCAAATGCAGCACAGGGCCAGTGATTTACCTGACTTCTCTGGTAGCATATTAGTGTCTGATTTTGCTGTGTGACACCATCAGCAATGTTGTAGCATCCAGGAAAGCTAAAAACCTTCCTTTGCTCTTCAGGTGAGCACATCAGGACAAACCCATTCCAAACTGTCTCTCTCTCTCTCTTGTATTTCTTGAAAGAAATGCTCTTCCAACTTTGACTTTTATAGAGGTGCACCTCAATTGCAAAAAGATAAAATGGCAGCATTTGGTTGAAAAACTGACCAAAGAGAAATACAATCCAAGAAAGGTGTAGTTCTGCCTGGGAAGTGAAAGTCACTTTTGGAAGCCATGTCTCTAACAATGTTTCTAATGTAGTGATGCCTTGGCAGAAATTTTCAAGTTCCCTTTAAGGTATTGCTGGGAGCTGGCCTTGTGTGATAGTTTTGACCTCAGTGGGAGTTAAGGACTCTCAATAAATCATTAAATCATGTCCTTAGAAAGAAGAAAACATTCTATCTTCCTAAGCATCCAGAAAGCAAAACTAAAGACAGTTTTAAAGGTGAATCAGATCTGGGATATAAATTAAGTCATCATCCCATTTTTAATATAATCCATTCCTTATCATAAATCAGGAAATGTATTTCAAGATAATTACAGATTTTTGAAAAGGTTAGTTTTAGGAAAACAACACAACATTCAACTAACAAGGACACTCAGGAAAAAAACAAAATGGATAATCTTCATTTTTTAAATAAGGAATTTAATTTTATTGGCCTGTGTATGTCACTGTAACTATACACATTTTAAACACACATTTACAAAATTAGTCTGGAAATTTTATCTCTGCTTTCCAAGAAGGTTCCAATTTAGGAAGTATCTGAGTCTGGACTTTTGGGTAGGCTCACTAGAGTCATAATGGGCATATGCAAAACGTCTACATCAAGGCCTGATTGTAATTACATGTACACTTCATGCTTCCAGAGCAGGCTAGGGCAAACCTGCCTTTGGACTCTCTGGCCACAAAGCCAGGTATGTGACCCCCTGCTGAAAGCATCTGAGGTGGTGGGAATGATACATCATGGAAAAAATGTATGCTTGAGACAGAGATGAGTGAACGGTGAGATTGATGGAGAAAACCTTCATTCAGTGAACTAGTTCATCTGCAGAAGAAATTGCTGAAGGTCAAACTCATCAAAACATGGTTCACCATTTGATTGCACAGTGTGCGGTACCTTCATACCTTAATAAATGTTTGCTGCTCTAATTGGCATGAGCAAAAATGCAGCTTTAGTCTGAGAACTGTGAAGAAGACTCTTTCCATCTCTATGCCAACCAATCAATGGAAAGGGGCTTTCAACTAAGTCTTGGCAAGGGGCCTTTTTCTGCTTTTTATAGCTAATTAGCAAACAAAAATGAGGATATCCTTTTGGAAAAGAATATCTACATTTTTCTTACAAGACTCCCAGTATTTAGATTGTTTCCCTTCATTAATCTTACACTTCTTACCCAAGTTGTCCCCTAGGTAAAGGATAATCAAGATGAATTTCAATTGGGAATATTTTTTCATTGGTTGGTTGGTTACATTTTTTAGTTGATTTTGTTTCTTTGTTTGTTTTTGTTTGTTTGTTTTTCTTTTTAAGTTTTTATCCATTTGTGAAAGTCTGTTTCCAAAACTGGCTTAGAATAACTGTTCTCCATGTTAGCCAGCATCGTAGACTTCACAGGAATGAAAATCTTTGCCATGTTCACGAGGTTCCTCTCCTATGTTAACCCATGGATATTTAAAATACGTCTCCTGTATGTTAGAAATTGTAAATGTGGCATCTCTCTTTCATCTCCAGGACTGAAAGTGTAATTTGATTCCTAAATCTGTGTTATCCATTTGATGAATTGTATTACCTGTGTGAGCTGGCTTTCCAGTATGAATTGGATTTAGTAGCTTGGGCATTGAATGAGCTCTGAACCTCACACACTCTCAATTCTTAAACACAGGCTCTATGTAGCCCCCTACCTTTCTTCAATTTTGTAGAATTCTTTGGAGCTTCAGATTTGAAATGACATAAAACATTTGTTTAAATCTTTCCAGTTATTAGACATCGTACTGAGATTTACTGAAGTAGAAGGGTAAGTGCTAGTAATTAATCAAGGTAACCTAGCTGTGCTGGTGCCATGGAAGTGAATGAATTCCCAATAGGAGATTTAAATGAAAAACATTAAGTTTCAAAATGAACTGGATGAAGTCAGGGGATTAGAACATAAATCTTTCAATTCTCGCAATTTAAAGAAAGAGAGATCTCTTCCAGAGGAAGGAGCTGCATAATGCATTGAGGGGCCATCAAACACTAATTGCAGGCTATTAGTCAAAAGTGACACCTGGAGATTTAATAAAGGTATTTGCATGCAGGCCACAGGATGAAGATATCATCTGAAATGTGAGTGGAGGTAAATTTAAGTCAGCAGCCTTTATTTGGTGTGAATGGCAGCCCAACTGTGTTTCATTGGAAGCGAAAGATGGGCCTGCAAGGGCCTTCAGGGCACTTTGTCTATTCAAAAGGCCCAGTCATGGTTGTTTCTTCATAGAGTGAGGAAATGTCACAACCCCCCATACCACTGAATGTTTCCATCCTCTCTGCTTATCACCTGGGTGTCATTGCTCTCACGGGTGGTTTTGCAGACTGTACAAAGTATGCAAAGATTAAAGAACATTACAGTCACATACATTTTCAACCACTTGAGTTTTCCCTCTGCAAAACTCTTTTGCTTCTTGACACCTCTGCAAGGGCAGCAGGAGAAAGCATTGGCAAGAGAACCATCTCCTTGGGATCCTGCAAAATATAATGGAATGAAGACGCTGTTATCAGTGGCAGTAGAACACTTCCTTTTGCTTATTCTGTGTAGCACTTATACAAATGTTTTCAACTGCAGCTGTGGAGTTACACTTTTACTATATTTCATTTGTACTCTTTATAATATTTGGTTTCATGGTGCGAATTCCAGTATCCAGTGAGGCTGATGTGAAACACATATGTCTTGCCACCCAAAACCCAGACCTATTTTCCACCACGTAGCTGTTGTTACGCAGCAAGGCACGTTATAGACAGAAACGCAGCTGCTGGGAAACACCACTGATAAGAGCAGGCACTTCTGAGACATGAAAGTAAACATTAAGCCTTGACCTTTTGCTTTGCTTATCACGCAAACGAAAATGTCATTATCCTAAATATTTATAGAACACTGACTTAAGTTTTGAATCTCTTTTATGTTTTTAATGAGAAATGGTCAACGTCTGTCACCTGCTGCTGAGGACAAAACTGCAAAGCCAAAAGGAAAGAAACAAGTGTCTTTACACACAAAAAAAAATCTTGCTTCTTATTTTGACTGTCTGACTATCATGTGAGATTTTTCAGTATCTTCAGTAGAAATAATATGTCAGGGTTATGTTGTGACAATACAACCTGATTTTATTTTAACCAATTACTACTTCAGAAGGTGTTTTTGGAGCTGCTCTGGGGTAAAGGCGCTGGGAAGGCTGAGTATCCAAAAATCCTGGCCTTGTGACAAAGCTTGGTGGTTGCTAGTAATTTGAAGGCTGGGAAATGAATGTATTAAATTTCTGTCATTTAAAAAATGTTTTTATACTGATTCTTTGTCATGCAGGAACAAACTGTTAAAGGGGAAACATGTTCTGTAACTGCCTTGAATGCTCAATATAGCAGTTTCAAAAATAAATGACAGTAAGTTATGCATAAAAGCTGGTTGAGAAGAGGTTATATTGAAGAAAGGTTCAGCTCTTTTTGTCATTCCCTGCTTGAAAGGTTGCTGTGCCCTTTAGCTCACCTGTCTGTAATTTTTTATCTTTGTGTCAGTCTTTTTGGGACAGCAGTGCAGTTGTTAGGACAAGACCAAAGCGGTTTTTATTCCAGATTTCCATCTCAATCATCAAGAACGGATGCTTAGAAAGAGTATAGAAAGCTGCGCCATATCATATAACTCTTCTGTAAATACAACTTGAATTTTTACTATCCTGATTAATTTTATATCATCTGTAAATTCATGACTTACCTCATTCAACAGTTCATATATGAATCTATTGAACAGTTTTTGTTTGTAAACAATTCCTGAGGTAACTTCTTTATTGTATGCCCACTCTCAGTTTTTAATTTGTTACAAACATACAATGAACCTTTCTTTCTTCCTTACATCATGAGTAGTTAGCTTCTTACAACTTAAAGATGCCTTGTCAACAGTTTTCCAAAAATTCATGCCGTTCTGTGAATCAGGCTGTCTTTGTCAATATACCTACTGACCCTTCAGTGAATCCTATGTGAGCCTTGACTTACTACTGCAAGGGCTGCTCCAATATAACCAGGACATCAAATGTTGAGCAGATCCATAATTTCCCACAGCTCCACACGCACAGAAGTCAGACTTTCTGGTGTACATTACTTGCACCCTCTCTCAATCCCCTTTTAAAAGGGATTTTTTTACAGTTGATGCTCTCCACCCCTGAGGAAGTGTCAGTAGGTTACCACTAGAGCAGAAATTCAGTAGTCTCATAGTTTGATTATAATACTACATGATGTTAAATGCAATGGAACCCAAGTGATTCTTTAGCATTTATTTTATCAGTCTGCTCATAAATGTTCCCTACTGACCTTTTGGTGGTTCACCAGACTTGACCCTTATAAAGAAAGTGTCTGTGAATCTCTCTAAGCTTTTCTTAAATGAATGTGGATAAACAGAATTCATCTAACTTTTTCATTATGACTTTACATTTTTTTTAGTTCTATTAGATCTGTGGACTGTACAAATTTTCTGCCAGGGAGGAAAGACGTTCTTATTTACTCAAATTAATCTTCAAAATCTGTTTTCATCTGCCTTTTACGGTTTTGTATTTGTTTTATCTGAATTTATCCTCTTTTTTGTTTCTCTTCTTCAGAGAAGACTTCTGCTTTTTGGAGGAAATCTTTCTAGCTTTAAATGCCTTCCTTTATTGTCCTTCAGTGGTTCTGACTTCTATGTCTTCCTTTTAATTTGTTTTTAACAAACTTCTTCTTTTTTTTTTTTTTTTTGTGTTCCTTTTTTTTTCTTAATTAAATCTACTTCATTCTTGTAAATGCTAAATTTGAATATATAGTAGTCTTAATTACAGAGCAACTCCTTAACAGTAACATTAGAAACCACATCTCGTCTGCTCAAGACTAAGCCAAACTGCTTCTTCACTTGTGGGTTTTCTGAGTAGTAAGTTTAACAAGTGGTCATTTAAGATATTTAAAACTTGTACCTCTATATCATTTCTCACAATGACATTCCTTCAAGTTTGCATGGGTATAATTGAATTCTCCCATGTTTTTTATTTGTTCTGCTCTGGCAGCTTCTCTGATTTCTGCTTTAGCAGGTTAGTCACATCACTGCTCTCCTGGCTGGCAATACCAAGACTCCTATTAGGGCAAGACTGTCATAGCTGTCCAAATGGCTGTGTTCCTTCCAGATGCAGTCAATTTGCTTTCCCTATTTCTCTCATTTAACTGTGTCTTCTCCCTGTTGGAGAGAGCCAGCGTGCTTGGATCAATGACCCAGAGCTGGGACAGCTTCCAAAGATTGCATGGTCGTCATCAAGCAGGGCCTGTTTGACCATCCCAGCAGAAAAGCAGGTAACCAGGTGGGGCACGGTGGCTGCCCCAGCTTTGGACATCTCTGTGGGGAAGGGGCCAGGCGGGCTGTGGACCTGTCGTGGTGGGGAGCCGGGGACTGGCCCTGCTGTGCTGCCAAAGGGGCAGGGACCTACAGCCCTGGGGGCCTGGGCAGAGAGTGGAGCCCCAGGGATAGGCAGGGACAGGCAGGGCTGTTGGGGACTGCAGGGACCTGACTTTTGGGAACAGCTAGTTTTGCTTTGTTCTTCCTTCACTGACCTCCTGAGGGAAGTGGCAGCACTCTCTCTGTTGCTGGCAGGACTCTACCCCAGAAGAGAGTTTCCTAGTTAAGAAAGCAATATACCTTGTTACACCTACAGCGAGATCTGAATATCTCCTGCCCTTTTGTGTGGGCTGACTGCCATTTGTTTGCTTGGCTGATCACCATGAAACCTTCAACTCTGGCCTCCTTCGTTCTCTATTGATTCCCTTCTGAAATCAACAGTGGCCTTCGTCAATATAGGATACACACTAAAATCCTGACCAACTTTCTGCTTGTACATATATATGGATTATTTTGAAATAGGAAGCTGGTGGAAGTCAGAGGTTCGACAACTGCACATAGTACTGAATTTAAGTTGTTTTGATATTTTTTCTAGAAAAAAATCCCCATTTTTCCTTGCTCTGTGCCATGGAAGAAAGATTTGATCCAATTTTTTTAAGAGGCCCTTAATGATAAAAAACATACTGTTTAGTAAGAAATTGCAGTTTTCACATGAGGAGGGAAAATCAGTTTTTATATGTAAATTGAAGACAAATTCAACAAGAATATGCTTGTTTAGACATTGGAGAAATCTTTACTGCTTTCTACTAACATCATGTATCAGAAAAGGGTGCCCAGCATAGCCAAAGAGGTTCAGATTGTGTAAGAGATAATAATATTTTTCTCTATGTTTCAGAAAACACTGTATGTAAATTCCCTCACTGATGTGTTTGAAAAGGTAATAGTCTTAATTATCCACAGGTTTCTTTTCTCAAATTGTGTATTTGAGTGGTAAATAATCAGATGCATTTTTGGTTATGATCACACTTGTCCTCAGATGTGCCTCAACTCTTTGCTTTTAGTTCTTCCTGAATGTTCGTTCTCGAATCAGGCCCTGTTTAATACTCTCAAGGTCACTGCCTTGGGGATTGAGCCAGACACGTAAGTGTACCACAAAAATGGCTTTTTATTTCATACAGATGTTATAGTTTGTCTTTCCTGCCTAATATCCCATTGACCTTGAGAGTGTTACTTTGGGTTCACATGCAATTTATTTTAACATTATTTTAAATCACACTATTTAAAACATACTGTGATGAAGTTCTCATAGCATTTCTATTTGCTAGCAGCTGTCGGTGAATTTTGCTGTTTCCTCCTTTTCACAAGCAGCTTTGACTTTCCCTAGTTCCCTCGTGAAATTATTCTTCTGCTACTGTGACAGAATTAGCATAGTTCTCACGACGTTTCACTAGGGTCTATTAAATTCTTCCCTCTAATTCTATGATGAATTGTGAGTTTCATAAAAAGAGTGCCTAGGTTTCCAAGGGAGAAGTTAGAAGCTGGCAGTGCAGAGTTTTTTTTGCTTATATGGCAAAGAGCTAAAGGCATCTGAAGAACAAGACAATGCCTTTTTTGTGAGTTCAGTTCTATTAACTGCTCTGACAGATTGTCTGACTTATTTCTGAAAACATCAATTAGCCTGGTCTGTAACATGGTTAATGTTTGAATATATTTAATTGGAGAGTATGGCTGAGGCAAGAGATGGCTCTCAGGATGGGTGTCAGTAACACTCATAGACTGTGCTTACTACTGTCCTTTGATAACACCTCATATTTAGCATATGAAAAACCCCACCATTCATCAGCAACAGCTTGTCATGGTGATATTCCATGTAGCACTCCATCAGCTTAGAACTTCCTTTGGCACATGGAGAGCTGCATGGTTATGGAGAACGAGGAAATCAAAAGCTAACTTGGTAGCTTTCAGAGAATTATTTAAGAGGAATTAGCTATTTACATGTGTGCTACCTGAGAATGGGACAGTCACTTCAGCATCCCCCAAAAGTCTCAAAGACAGGACTGTCTGTAAGCTATCATTCTTACCTACTATATATAAAATTTCTTGTTGACCTTTTCAAAGAAATCACAATTTTCTAATATCCTGATTCAACTTTGAAAGGGCAAATATCCATGAGAAGCCTGTGTGATTTTCAAAGTGTTTGGCACAAAAAAACTCCATAACTTTAACTTCAGATAATGTATTATCACTAACAGTTAATTGAAGGGAAAAAATATAAACAGAATTCAATAGGACTAAGTTCTTGCTACAATTGTACAAATTCGGCAGGTATTTTTTTATTATTTCTTCTGCTAATGAAAAACATGAAATACTTCAAAAAGTGAAACTCTTGTACTTGTATAAGAAGGGCTAGAAAGAAAAGGAAAATCTGACCTCATATCTCATACTGCCTCTTCTTTAACTCTTAGAAGTGCCAAATGCAACCTCGAACTTCTTCTTGATGTGGGGAGAATATAGGAAAGTGAGGTGAAGGAAGGAAATGGGGCTTCTTTCTTCTTGCTGTTGCCATAGCGTCAGCATGCTTTGACAGTAACAGTGCTGCAATTTTTTCTCCCTCCCAAGACATTTTGTTTATAAAAAAATACAGCCTTAGAAGACCACTGTGCTTTTAGTCAAAGTGGAGATGATATCCAGAGGTCCTTTCCACAACATCAACTACTCTGTGATACACTCCTAAAAAGCCCATTTAGAAACCTGCTAATTCCAGTCTCCACAGCCTCACTTCAGCCTCTATTTTTTGCTGCAAGTTGATAATTTAGGGATTTCCCTGCAAAATATATATTTTCCAAGTGTATTTTCAATGATGTGCCCATCTTCTGTCTTGATAGATAAAATTTTACTGTATTTGGCATGAATTTTTTCATTTGAATGGAAAAGTTCTAAATTCAGTGCTCTGGAACACAGCCCTCAGTTTCCCTTCAAACCCAAAACTAAATGTCTATAGCAGAAACTTGACTGGGTGTGGGATTCCTCAACATACAGCACATTGTAACCTTTTCTACAAATTCTGTTTCATGATTCAGCATGCTGAGGTCAATATTTTACAGTAATAAGCACTAAGATAACACGAGTTTATGTGGGCTGCATTAAATTTAGGCTAAAAAAAGGAACAGTGAACCATATAATTACATAGAAATGGGATTCACTGTTTGGTGAGGAAGGTTTCATCAGAGCTCCTGAAATGCCATTATGCATTCATTCTCTTTCCTACAAGACCATTTATCTCTGCAAACAAAGTTTTTCATTGACATATTTGCAAGGCTGAAGCTGGATATGTTCCTTGGTAAAGATGCACTCAACTCCATATATACAGCAGTAATGAGGTCATCTTTGATTTTGACTGTGGCATAGAGGAACAGGTTCTGAAGTATAAGAGAGCTGATTTTTAAAGTCTGGGCTGCAGCTGAGACTTCTTTGTGGCACAACAACTTGTGGCAGTTGCAGTTTCCTGATAGAGTTCGATGCTGGGCGTGTGGCTGAGTATTGTGGCTTAACAAGTTATCACCACCAGAAGTGAGCAGTGGCTAGCAAATGGGCAGGGCTGATGTCATGTTTTGAAAACACGAATTCTCTTGCAGCTATAGTTACTTCTTCAGTTCTTGTTTGTCTGGCTCTGGGTAATTGCTAGTTGGGATGGTTCCACCTATGCTCATTGTGAGTTTGGTTTCAAGATGAGCAATAAAGTTTAAATCATTGACCTTGGCTCCAAATTAGAGGATGATTTTGTAAAATGTTCTCTTGCTCCCTGACCCATTTAGCAACCTCCTTGACCTCTGGGGGCTTGATTTCCCTGAAATGCAGAGATAAACCCAGCTTTCTTTCCTGGTGGTGGAGTAATTGGTGCATTGTTCTAATATAATTTGAAATTATTTCTGATTTCTGTCACTCTTCATGGAAACCTTTAAAGTTTTTTTCTTTATTTATTTCTCCATTCAGTTTTTGTCTTGTTCTCTTTTAATAGGAAAAGATGAAAACACTTCTTAAAAATATGAGAAAACATAAGCATCTTCTTGTTTTTCTCTGACACAAGTCTCAATCAGCAGGACTTCGAATTACCTCCCCCATCTTGACTTAGATGTCAATCAACAGCTGGTCCAATTCTCTCCTACTCTCTTGTCTCTCTCTTGCCTCTGAAACAGTTAATTTTGTTTCTCTGAACCTTGAATAAACATTTCTGTGTTGTAAAATGAAGCAGATTAAAGTGATTTGAAGGTTTCTGAGGGGCAAAAATAACCTTTTCAATAACGTGTCTTGAAGCTGTCCTGATTTTGGCAGTGAGAAGAAATCAAAGGTAGCAGTTCTGCTGGCACTAAAATGAACTACATGGAGCTTGTAAGCTTGAAGTATCTCTATCCAAGACTACAAAGTGCAGATTAAAGCTGCTTTGTTCCACCACTCTCCTCCCCCAGGTTTGCTTTCTGTTCGTATCATTTGCCATTTATACATCTGCTCATACTAATAGCTACCTTTTCCTTTCAACTGTAATTTCCTTGTTGTTTGTTACTGAGAGATTGCAATCCAACTAAATGTTTTTGATGAACTACTGCTATTTGATCTACTGTCTCTTTCTGGACAGCCCTTTACCTAGAGTAAATGGGGATAATTTTGCTGTTCCTAGGGAAGCTATGTTACTTTGTGTTGCCCCAATTACATTTTCAAGCTCGTTCTTCACTCCTCACACTCTACTTGGCCTTACACTGGTGTAAGAAGGAAAGTAATTTCTGGCCATGGAAAACTATTTTTGTAGTTCTCTTTTAAGAGGCAGTTCTTATATATATATTCAATAACTCTTGATACTAAAAAGGAATATTTTTAGGCTCCAAATGTTGGCAGACTTTATTAACAAGAAGTGATTGAGTTCTTCATATCATGGACTGCACTTCCCTCTTTATCTTGCCTATGTAAGGCTAACTTGCATGCACAGGGGATATTATTATTTAACTTTAGAAACTATTGTTAGCTAACCAAATGCTAATTGTAGTATCTGTACCTGTTGGATATGTTGAGAGCTTTTCCTTGCCGTCAACAATTTCTCAGAAATTATGTGCATCTCTGACAATCAGAAATGGGTAGGAAGTTGTGTGTTACAACAAGGTCCATGCAAGCCTTATCAATTTGCCTTGTTATTTAATATTCAATCTTTTTCTGCAGTCCTTTGGAATGTACATATTATTCCCATTTTGAAGGTAGCTGGAAGTAGAACTGAAGATGCTGACTTTGCTAGAAAGCCAAGGAAAGAAAAATTGCTCGTATTGCCAAAGTATCGTCATCAGTGATGGCACAAAACACCTGCATGGCATAACACAGCCCTACTGAAGGATGCAACCAACAGGGGTGGCAATGGGAAATCAGCAAGATGAAGTTTAAATGTGAGATGTGTCCTGTGCTAAGCAAACAAGGAAATTTGATGCAGAAATGCAGAATGGCCCCAACAAAATGTTTAAAATGAATCTGGAGCTGAGTAACTAATTCTGTTGCTAAAAAAAGAGGCAACATTTACTTTAGTGTCTGACTGATGACAACACTGCTTCCTTGCAATTGGAAGTGACAAAGTATGAACTGGAAGGCTTTTGCCTATTGGGCTCTTAGAAATGGAGAGACAACTTGGATAGCAGCAAAAATTTAAAACACAGTTTAGGGAACACTATGAAAATATAAATTGATATAACTGGATAACTGCTTCAGCAATCAGACAAGCAAAGTGTGAGTAAGTGTAGGCAGTATTGACAATTTAGAAGAATCTGTTCAGGTCCAGTCCTCAACCAGTTCTTGTATTAAATGCCTATAATGAACAAACTAAATTTATATTTAATCTAAGTCCAGCAAGCCTCAAAAATTTTTCAGGGGTGAGTGTGACACATTGCATCAGCTATAATCTATGGGTTATTTTCACATGCATATAATATTTTTCTTTTCACTTTGAAGTTATTCAATTCCTGCTAACCTGACAAAGCAATTGAAAAAAAATGGCACAAAATAATAACTTATCAGAAATAAATACAAGGATAACTAAGTTGTTTTCTGTGTCTTTGTCTTGCTATGCATGAGTTTAGCACAAGGACATGGAACATCACATCTCATTCTCAGCTGTAGTCCTTGCAGAACAAGGACACTGCAGTGAGTAAGGGCAGCAATGGAGAAGCAGCAGCAGCAGCAACACAGAACTGAGTTTCCTCTGCTTTTTATGTTTAATTGTACTGAGTTTCCTCTCATCTGTCTTTTTTCTTCCTTAATTTTGATAAGGTGGGAAACATTTAGTAATTGTTGAAATGTCCTTGCTTTTTGTAAGTGTGCCTCTGCAGTTTACAAATTCCATGTGTCTCTATCTATTAATTTCCATTTGATAGCTGTGTTTTGTTTGTGAAAGTAGAAAGTGGCTAATAGTCATAAAAAGATGTATACTTGAAGAGGTTGAAAGAACTGCCAGTAGGTTCTGAGTGCAATGCTCACTCTATGAGGGCTGAGCCCTGTTCAAGCACAAGTTCCTGACTCCTCCTATCACGACACTGTAGTCAATTTTTTAGGACTATGTGTTTGGGTAAATAGAGATAAATACTTATCACTGGAATGTGATGATGCCCTTCTTGCAGTTGACAGTGGTGACTGTGGTGCATACTTTCATGTTAATTAACCCTGAAATATGTTAATATGTTTCTCAAGGATAAACTTCCCATTAGTTATACTTAGTTTTATATATCTTCCCCCCTGGCCCACAACTGGTCTTGAGGGTTTAATGCTTAGGCACATAGCCTGGCGTTATCCAGTGTATTCAGAAATACATGCAGCTAAAAATAAGGAATGCACTGTGTAATCCTGTAGTGTTTTCAAAGTAATTTTTCTCTTCAGTTTTACAGCTGAATAGGTTAGAATGTGTCACCCACCTGGGTCTATTACCCAGTCACTTTCATTTATGCTCTAATGTATGGAGAGGTTTAGGACATGCGAATGAACCTGCCCAAAAAGAGGAAGCAAGGTCTGTAGGAGGGCGCACAGAAATCCTAAAAGATCTCCATTTCCAACCTCATATTTCTGTGAGCTCCCAGTTTAAGTCAGTGGTGGTTGAAAACAGCACTCCTCATAGTGAAAGTCCTCTAGTTTGCCTTCAAGGTGTTCTGGCACTGGTATCCCATGGATGTTAGGACTGCCTCTACCGTCCTCTGATCCTCCAAAGTTAGAGCGTGCTCTTCAAAACTCCCACATCTGACCCAGCATTCCCAGTGCCTGCAACCTGACAGTGTTTTTTACATGATTTATGAGAAATTTTCTCTGATTAAAATCTATACCTCAGCTTGTCACAGGTACTTTTAGCATCTGAGTGCATTTTGTTTTCCTATGGCCATGCTTTTCTTAAGCAGAGTAGTGCCTGTGTGCAGTTTCTGAGTTATGGTTGTGTTAGCCATTGCATTTTGTGGAAATGCTGTCTCTGGACTCATGCTGGCCAGGGAACCCATTAACCCTTAGCCAAGTCATAAAACGGTCCCAAAGAACATGTAAAAATTGGATGGAGAAGGCCTTACTAGAAAAATTTAGTTTCTGGTAAGTTTGGAGAAAAAGCAAAAAAAGTTTCTCTTTTGTATTTTTTTCAATTTTTGAAAAGTATTCACAGCATGGGAGAGGGTATGAACCCCATATGAAAATATCTTGCTGAGCAATTTGGGACTGCATTAAAGCAAGGATTAGTGGGAGTTTGTAGCCCTGTGGTGATTACTAATATTCTTCAGTAAGTCTGTAGCATTTTCTCCACTCAAAATGATTACACTGATGCAAGAAAAAAGGAAGGAAATCCCACTTCTAAAATGAACTCACTACATACACAAATCATTGTGGCACTGAGAGGGCAGAGGTGGTTTGACTAACCAAGCCTGTCAGGTTAATCTGCTCTAAAGCATCACGTTTCAAGCTGAAGGAAGATCTACTGTTGATGTAGGCTAATGTTAATACAACCCAAATTTAGGGCAAAAAAGGATGTATCAGTTGGTGTCCTGAATGGTATTTATACGGTTTTAATTTCTATTGCAGGCATGTTATTCATGTGTAACCCTTCAGTGTTTCAGTATAGGAGTACACATTGAGTACACTTTTAAGAAGCACTGAGTATCAGCTTAGCAGGTTTAAGTCCAATAATTTGAAAGAAGAGGGAATTAGCCTGCTTACTGAATTGTCTGTGCTGTTTCTCTTTCTGACTGACTGGTCCGGTTTTGAGTTTGGTATCACTATCCTGTGCTGCACTTATAGCTATAGAAATCTGAACGTTTACAGGACGGAAAAGACAGAAACAGTACTAAGAATAGTCTTAGGACAGATTCTGTGAGTGATGCTCACTGGGTAGGAATTCCCAAAGAATGTTGTGAATTATGTGCATCTGCCTAAAGCTGCCTGAACAACCTCACCCTGCCAGGAATATTTTAAACTCTGGGTTTGCTACATTTCTCTGGAAAGACTGCATTTCTTTAAGCAGACAAAGATCACATTCCCAACTTAAGGTAATGGGGCATCAGAAGTACTTACGAAATTTAATAGAAGGCATTTTAGGGGACTAACAAATGAATAAAGGCATCTTGTCTGTAAATGGTTATTTCTTTTACCTAGGAAAGTGTGAAATGATAAAATTCAGTCTATAATTTCAGAAAAAGGATATTGTCAGGATTAAAATTAGAAATCAAAATGAAAAACTGCTGAATGATTCTGAAGCTTCCGTTACTGCAGAAAAATATCTAATTCCTGAAACGCCCTTGGACAAAGTACCCTGTAGTTTTAAATTAAGTACATTTACTGCAGTGGGAATAAAGAAAGTGTGTCTGTGTCTGTTTTTCTTTGAACTTCCTCAGCTGTACTGAAAACACAATATAAGTCTCTGGTAGAGTGACTCTTCCATTTTGTATTTATGGGTAAATCAGTACCCAAAACCAATGGCAAAAGTTAGTGATCTTGTAGATGAAGAAAACGCCCTGTAATTTGCTATGGGCATCACAACTCTTAGGATTTTAATCTTTATTCAAAAAATATATGTATTTAAACCCAAGATCTCCATAAAAAATGTTCAGACCACATGTAGACAAACACTGACTAGACAATTTACCGCATCCTATGCAACTCCCAACTTTAAAAAGACATTTAATTATTTTATTTTTTACTGCTTTTTAAATGTAATTTTCCAAGAATGCTTTACTTCTAGGTTTAGTAGTAAAGTATTTGTTTGGATATGAGTCTAGACATACTGTGAAGGGAACAGGTACATTCCACATGTCCTGCCAGAAAATCTATTGATTCCCTAGTCAGTGTCACTGCTGGAAATAGCAGGCTAAATAGAACAACTCAGTGAGTGGATGGATTAGCTGTGCAGGGGAATCTGACTCTCTGGATGGGAGCAGACTATTCAAACTAGATTAAGAAACAGAAAAATCTGCAGAAAGAAGCTTTTGGTTGTCTCTGGAGATATCTTGCCCAAAGGCTGATGCTTTCAGTTTGACTGCTGCACAGGTACCAGCAGAGAGACATGAACATTGTACTTTGCCTTGGAGTCTTTGTATGTTTTGTCAAATGATGTAAAAAAATAAAGCTTGATGTAAAAAAATAAAGTCGCTTGCAGCAGAGTTTGGAACTCAGGTTTTCCTGTTTCCCAGAGTGCCCTGAATGTTTTGCCTAGAAAGTAACATTCCTGGCCTAGTAAATATTGAATTCCTTTACAAAGGTGGAACAGCTCCAGTAAAAAGAACTAAACCCACCACATTTTCTTCAACCACACATCATCTGTAGATCTGCTATGAGACCACTCTTCCAGGCAGTGAAGGAGGAGGGCTTAAACTCCTTTTGCTGAACACAGCCCAGGACCCAGGTTTCTCATATTCTCTGTTAGTGTGTTAGTCATGGACTTGTTGGTTAAAGAAAAAACCCCAACCAACACTAAAATGGCTTTCCTGTCATGTTTTAAAGGAAGTCTATAAGGTTAAGCTTTCAAGTCTCAGTGTTGGGAAGGATTTAAGGAATCATTTCTCACACTGTCTGATGGCCTTGTGTTGATGTTCTGCCTCTGTTTGGGTGCCAGTCCTCCTGCAGATGTATATACAAACACTTCCCTATTGAATGGGAAGAGAATCTAATGAAAAAGGGCTTGAAAAATTCTGATGTGCTCAGTGTTTCTCTTGCTTTTTCCTGCAAAGTCTGTTTTCAGGCCTCCAAGTTCTCTGTGTAAAGTTTATGGGAAAGAGGTACTGACTAGAGTAGAGAATGATCCCATTCAGGACCAAATAAGGGAACTAGATGTATACAAATCCATGGAGACTGCTGAGGGAGCTAACTATCCTCTTTGAAAGGTCATAGCAATTGAGGGAAGTTAAAAAAGTCAAGTATCACACTTACCTTCGAAAGAAACCAAATAAAATGGCAAAAAGGAAAACTCAGGGAACTATCAGCCTCACATCAGTCTCTGGGAGGCTGTGGAACAAAGGATTCCAGAAGTCATGTCCAGGCACATAAAAACAGGATGGTAAGAGGGAACAGCCAGCACAGATACATCAAGTGAGAAATGTGGCTGATTGACCTAATTGTGCTCATTTATGAGAGGAGGGAAAAGCAGTGGATGATATTTCCATTGCCTTTAACAATACTGTCTCTCTCCATAGCATCAGTACAATTCAGCCGGTGAGATAAGGACTACATGTGAATTACAGATGGGTGAAACCTATCTGGACTGCTGGACTCGAAGGTTGTGATTAGTGGTTTGAAATTCAGCTGGCTGTTGAGTACTGGTGATTTTCTGAAGGGATTATACCCGAGGTTGACACTGATGCTTTGAAGTGGCTGCCTGAAAACAGAGGCTAGACAAGATTAAGAGAATAAAAGCAGATATTTATTTGAAGAGCCTTCAAAGGTACACTTTGGGCAGCCAAAAGCCTCCAAGGGGCTCCACCCAAGATGGACCCCGGGTCACAAGTTTTTCACATTTTTATAAGTTTGGTCCACTTGCATATCAGGGTTAATTCTCCAGCTATAATTTCAGTTAATGATGTAATTATCCCAAGTTTTCTCCCCTTGTCCAGAGGCTCAGTTTACATATTTCAGGGCCTGGAACAATAAAGTGTCCTTGAGTTCAGGCCCAGAGAGGGTTTGTTATGTCTAACCAAAATGTGAGAACAGCAACTAACAGGTTATATGAAGTTTCAGAGTTACATACTAAGCAATATAGGATCTGAAAAATATAAAAGCTAAAACATAAGGCATCAACACTGCTTAGCATTCCTCACCAGTGACCTGGGCAATGGGACTTCCAGCTCAGAAAGTTCACAAACTATACTGGTGATTTGAAGGCTGCAAGTAAAAGCCACCCTATAGCAGGACCTTGACAATCTGGAGGTGTGACCAGCTGACCTTCACAAGTCCCTCCCATCCTAAAGTAGTCTGTGACTCTTTTCCACACCGGGAAACAGATTTCCAAAAGTGTGGTGCTGTGAAATGAGAGCAAGAACCACCTCATATAACTGAGATGAGATTCATTTGCTCCTGAAGGGCTGCATTTGGCTAAGTGGCAATCTAATACTATACAGGGGAGACCATGAAGGTAGCCAACAGAAAAAATTTACAACGTAAAATGTAGTATTTCTGCATGTGTTCTCTTAACTGATTTGATAAAGAAAAACCTCTCAAAATCCATGTATATAGCCAAGATACAAAAAGAAACCTAGGTCCCTGTATCCACAGATGTTGTTGGAAGGAACTACTTAAAAAAATAATCAGTCTTGCAACATTTATGGACACAGTTGACATAAAAAGTTTCTTAAATCAACCAGTGAGGGTTTTTTTTCCTAATATTTCCACCCTTTATTGAAACTCTAGTCATATTAAATTATTTCCAGAAGATGTAATTCAAGAACGATCTGACCAATTTGGAAATATGTTTTATTTTAAATGCTATGACTAGATCATACTTAGATGCACATGAATTATGTTACTTTGAAAGGGGGCATAAAACAGCAAAAGGTGCGTAATAAAAACATTATGGTGTCTCGCAAATGAATAGTTAGGTACTTAATGTCAGGATGTAGAATGTAGAAAGTATGATGTAGAAAGTATTGACTATTCATTGAAATTAATGGTCATGGCCAACTGGGTATTATTAAACTTCAGAAAACAATCTTCATAGTTTTTGAAAGATCATAACATCTTGGTGATTAAATGAAAATGAGATAGTAGCTATATAATGACAAGCACTATTGAATTAACTTCTAAAAGAAATTCACTAAATGCTTAATACTAACACTGGGCTGAGAGAAATGCAGCTGCAAAGAATTTCATCTAAATGGCAATGCTCAAACTTTAATTTGATTTTAATGGAAGATTTGTGAAAGACAGCTATTAAGACTAGATGGGGAGATGATCACTATCATTCTTTTATTAGTATAACCAAGGGGCTTAATTTTCCTTAGCTCTTTAATTGTTCTTTCATCTTCTCCAGTTCCATGCTCTGCTTCCTAAGAACATGTGCTTATCTAAACATATTTAAATGTAAGCTGGATATACAGTTTTAAAACCTACAATTTTGTTTTCAAATTAAAACACTCCTCATTTTTACATGAAAGGAACAAGTCTATTTCTCAGTGGTCATGGTCAAATGTTATTACCCCACTAGAAGTATGTATGCCAATTCTACCACGAGGGTTATTTGTATTTTGAAGTTATGTCTGTTGTCTAGGATGTGGGGAATTGGCCACTAGCAACCAGTCAGAACCATTTAAGGGAAGTATTTGTTCATCAGTTTTGAATTTGGAAATTGTGGGTTTTGAACATCTCATTCATTAATTTTGTTACTGGTGACTCAAGACTCACCAAAACTTTTTATTCCCACATTTACTGAATTGTGCATTGTACCACTTTTTTAATGACTGTGTCAGATTTCAGGGAGATGTCTGCATGAAGTGTTCTAGACACTGTTTTTCCATGCTTAAAAAAGGTAAAAACTAAAAAAAGGCGTTTTTGTTCACTGATGTAAAAAAAAAAAGTATGAGAAAAACCAGATACTTAGCATGAGCAATTTGTGGAAATGTGAAGAACAATATAAGATACAGAGCTGTGTTGACTACAGTTAAACAGTAAAGCTTAGCCAGCTCGAAGGCGAATTGCAGTAGCTCACATTCAGCCTGGAACTGCAAAATGTCAGGAATACCATGGAATTGCTGTGAAGTGGACGTTTTTGCCTGAACTGCGGAATGTGGAAAGGACTTTCTGTTAATGTAATTAAGCAGCTTTAAAAAACACAACTGGGACATTTTATAGCACATAAGTAACTGCAGCATAGGTTTTCCTCTCTCCATTAATACTAGCTGACATAGCAGGTGTTCCCCACTTCACATGTTTTGAACGTGCAGAAATCCTCCTTACTGAAAGCGTTTGAGTTCTCTCATGCTCCTCCAGACCTGGCCGCAGTCCTTGCTTCCTTAAAATAAACCCAGCTATGCAGGGCTGATATGTGCTTTGTGACTAGCTTGCATCCTTATGACAGGGAGAACTGTACTCTTTTGTAGTGAATTGGATGGTGTGAATACACTGCATAAATTATGGATTCTGTAATGCTTTGCTTTCTTCTTTTACCTTTGTATTTCTTCTGACACTTCTGCCTTCAATAGTCTGCCTTTTCCAGAAGACTAACCACACTCTTGTCACAAAATGCTTGTTCACAGGATATAGTAGGTTTCTGCTAAAGAAAAATGTTCAAAGAACAAATAATGTCCCAAATCAGAGAACAATTTATGAGTTTCAGTAGCGTAGACAAGGAAATTTTTAAGAAAAAAGGTTTAGAAAACTATTTTTCTTTTAGGAAAAATATCTGTTGAAAAGTCCTCTGAAATTACTGTTTAATGCAGTTCTACATTTAGATACATTTTTTCTGTAAAGAGGCAGATATAACTATGCCAATGAATAAGAAGAATGACTGCTATGATATACATTTCCCTGGTAACTAAATTGTAATTATTCATAGAAATGAATTTATAGGCCTTAGATAAGCAATATTCAGAGTATTTGCTACAGTTCTACCATAGCCTAAATACAGATAATGCAGTAAAATTTGATTTAGCTGGATGTTGTTCACATCCCTTAGGCATGAACAAAAATGGGTGCAGTTTCATCTATTTGTTAAAATCCTTGCTCTGAATGTAGCTATCTGGAAGCAGTGTCAGCTCATATCCTGAAAGAAAGCAGGAGAGTGGAGTATGTGATGTGGGGCAGACAACTGAACACGGACTTGTGGAAATGACTCACAATTCATAGAACTGAGACCCTTTAGCTGTAGTTATAAAATCTGCCATTTGAACTTTTGTGTGAAATTTACACTCCAGCTACCAATAAATCAGTCTGCATTTCCATCTTCTTCCAAATAACCTTCGATGAGGTCATCCAAAAAGAGATAAACAACAATGTTTCATGGAAGTATGTGCCTCTGTTGTTGCAGTGGGAATTACAAAATGAGGCATTTCTGAAAGATAACTTGAACATGGTATTTCTTTTTTATTTTCCAATAAAGATGACTTGGAAGAAGACTTCTCAACAGAAGCCAAAAATGAAGAGCAAATTATATTTTTTCTTTATGTAATGTACATGCTAGTTATGTGTTTGGAGAGGACTTGAAGTTTTTAAAAGAACATTTGCAATATCATACTGTAAAGTTTGAGAGACCATTAAGCAAATTGGAAATCTTACACATGGAGGAAATATTATGTTCAAGGCTTCAGTGCTTGCTATGATTAGAGTGCTCTTTGTGGGAGATTTGTTAATATTTCTTCATCCTGGACACCTGCCAAGCTTAAGGCTTTAATGCTCCGAGACTGAGTCACGAAAGTGGGGACTGGCTGCTCAGAGGTTGTTGACTTGCCAGGAGGTGGGTGTGGGAGGTAGTATGCAAGTAAGAAAGAAGAGGGGCATGAAAAATAATCTTGACACTCTGTGATAATCTTTTGTTTAGAAGAAATAAGACCATGGCTTCAGGTTTTTTTATCTATTTTCTGAACTTGCCAACAAAACTGAGATTTTAGAGACGTGATCTCTTTTCTTGTTTCAGAAAGAATGTCTGTGTTTTTGGTGAAAAAAAGAAAGGGCTAGAAAAGCAAGGATTAACATGTGACTGAGTATAGATAACTAAATACAGCATCTGTCCATGATAATTATTAAGTGAAATGAATAATTTTGACAACAAAAATAATTTCTTTTAACTTCTTTCATTTTCTAACCACTAGAAATCTCTAGTGGATCTCTGCAAAAACTGATTTAATCTTGCTGAAAATAGACTAGATTTTCTGCATCGTATTTTATGGATCTGGACAGCATAGCCCCTGAACCTCTTCGAAGCATAAGCTCAAAATCATTAGACTAACAGAAATTGCACAGATAAAAAGAAATAAAAGCATTTCTGAGCTTCTTTAGCCAAATTAGATCCGTGTAATTAAGTATTCTACCTTCCTTAGAATAGAGGAGGGGGCAAATATGCAAAGCTCAAACACTTTTGGAGGGATAAACGGTAACTTGGGAGTTTGGAAAAAGCTGCTGAAAACTGATATGGCTGCAGGGTTACACACAGAGCGCTGGATCCTGAAGTCATTCAAGACAAGACAAATGTCTGGAATACATCCACCTTTTGTACATTAACATTCACAAAGCCTGACTAGCGCAGGCTTCACAAATACTGGTTTTCAGCTGGGAAATGAGGACTGAAGCCTGGGGAGCTACTTCATCAGTCTCGCATAATAGAACTTAACACATCTGTGCTTCAAGTGGACTGAGGACAAAGAAGCACAGGTTATTCTAAATTGTTCTCAGTGTTGGGCTTGCCTTTGCCCTGGAATACACTGCCTGTATTCATTCTTCAGCCATTTTGTCTTGCTCAGGAATCACAGTGGAGAGCACAATCTAATGATTCCTTAGTGAAAACTCTCTGACCTTCGTGTCCCACGCATGCTTGTGTCTGATGCACCACAGCTACATGAGGTTCCAGCATAGGTCTGGGAGCTTGAACAGATTCAACTACCTATCAGGATTGCATGCACATTGATCTGTATACGACTTTTTTGTGTTTAGTTCCATGTTCAGATTCAGAGGAGGATGTTTGTAACTGTGTAGGATGGGTTTGATTTACGGCTGTGGATTCTCCTGTGAAAAGTGAGAAGGTAATTACCCAGGAAAAAGAGATTATGTGTGTAAATAGATATAAAAGGCTCCCTGTGATCTCTCATGGAGCAAATAATAAACTTTGGCAAGAAATGGGACCATTAACATTATATATTTTTACATCCTCCAGAAAGCAGACTGTAGATCTAGTCCATTACCATATCTACTCCATAAATGAATTTTGGTCTATAAATAAATACCTGGTATATAAAGGCATGACAACTAATAGCAATAAGGAAAATAGCTCTTCTCTTCAGTGGAGAGAGGGAAAATAGCTTTGTATGTCCAGGAAGAGCCAAGGAATGAGCTCAAGAACTAGATACTAAGTCATCAGTTATCTGTTAATTTGCTTTCTGACATCCGCAGTCACCTAAACACGGTTGATGTCATATTCCACCACAGACACTGATCCCAACCACTGACATGAGTGAAATTGCAACAAAGTTAACTTCCTTTATCCTATTCAATATTCCACTTTTACCCCCAGATCTTGTCACCAGCAAACATGTCCTCTTGCTGGAGCCAGGGCATGCAGAACACTGACCACAGCCCTCTCATTTCAGAGACTTTAGATGGAGAAAAGAGAAAAAATTATGATTGTCTCTTAAGAAGGCACAGTCTCAGCAGAGCCGTGAGTACAGTGCTGTAACACAATGTTCCTGTTAAGCCATACTACAAGACCTCACCAGCCACAGCAGTCTCTTCCTACCAGTCTTTGCCTCTGCCAGCTACCTTCTGGAAATGTTTTTATGCTTCTTTAGTTCCAGATGACAAATGGCACAGCACAGATGGAATACTGGGCTAGCTCTTGGGCTTGCTGTGGCGATTACCTCTCCAGTCACTGGGGGTACAGGAGCGGCTTTGCCACTGATGAAACTCTGGGGTCCTGACACCAGTTACAGCTGCTCTTCTTGTCATTGCACTATCCACAGACCACTTGCATGGGAAGTAAAACTCTGGGGAGTTTC
The DNA here is from genome assembly GCA_013397775.1 of Eulacestoma nigropectus. Taxonomy (NCBI): domain Eukaryota; kingdom Metazoa; phylum Chordata; class Aves; order Passeriformes; genus Eulacestoma; species Eulacestoma nigropectus. The sequence goes on from VZTE01002104.1 coordinate 2,637,434, forward strand.
TAACAGAGGATATGGCAGGATAGATTGGTGCTCTTCTCTGCTGATTTGAAGTTTCCAGAGCCCATCTCTGCTGGCTGCCTGCCTTCCCAGGTGTTTTGCACTTGAAGGAGAAAAAAAGACTCCAAAGAAATCCCTCAAAGTACAACAGTTACCATAATCCTTTTAATACTCCTGAATTTGAGTGTTATGTCCTCTCCTTACCTGCCTGCCTGCCAACCACTATAAAAAACTCCCAAGTGTTTGTAATCCAGACATTATTTCCTGTTGGGCTAGGAGTTTCAAGATAGCCTGACATGAGGCTTAATAGCAATAAAGTAAGTTAGGGAAGGTTATGGGATATTTCAGAGGAGAGGAAGGGCAGCGATGTTCACAGATGTTATTGATTTAATTTTATTTATGAATTGTGGAGAATCAAATAATAATAGAGCAGAAACAACTTGCTAGTTGAAGAGAAAATTGTATTTACCTAACCACCTGTTTCTATATTGCTCTAAGTGACTTACAGTGAATCTGGAGGAATATGTTCTTCTGTAAAGCAATGCAAGAATTCAGTCTTTTCCATCAGAGACAGAAGAATTGGGGACATACTGTTTCTGTCTCTTCCGCTGTTAATCTGCCAGCCTTTACCACAAGGTAAAGTCTCATTTTTCTCGTTTAATTTTTAGGGACTTTACAGTTGAAATGCTGCATTGCCCCTGTCTGAGTCACATGTGATTGCAGCTGCTCAGCATATATATGCATGAATTCACCCAATTTCAGTAGGGAATTTTTAGGCTGAACCGTACATATTATATATTAAAAAACAAAAAACCAAATCAAACCAAACCAAAAAAAAAAAAAACAAAAAACAAAAAACCAAAAACTATGGAAAGATATAAAGGGGGGAAAGGAAACGGGAGAGAAGACCTAAAATGTCCCCTGAATGTCATTGTAAGATGAAAGTCTATTTGAAGGTTCTATAGACAATAATGAGAATGTTTATTTCCACTGCACCTTTTACATTTTAATCTAAATAAACATTGCCCTAAAGCAGCAAAGGAAATGATTCTTCCTTTTGATGGTCTCTGAGGTAAATCTTTCAGTATGTTTCCCAACTCTCTTTATTTCTTTTGTTGTTGTGGGTTTTTGTATATATATTTCCAAGGCAAATATTTCTACTTCTCAGGTTAAGGCTTTTGATTTGTTTATTGTGTGACAGTGTCCTGGGTTGGAGAGCATCCATCAGCACTGGGACAAGGGCATTTAAAAGGAATTTTTTTTGCACTGTAGAAAATGTGGACTCAAATGCTGCATTTTGCAGCTAATTTTTTGAATGAGATAAAACCTTTACTTTTAGGAATATGAAAAGCAGAAAAGATGCTAATATATGCGTGTAAATGTGTGTGCATATGTATATAAACAGGCACACTATATGTATCCATCTATACTAATGTAAAGGCCTATTCCTCCTTTAATATGACCAAAGGAATTCCCATGTGGATTTTATTTTATATAACAGGGGCACTGTTACAGCAGCCTAGAATAAACATTGACGCCTTGACTGAAGTGTTTAAGCATCTGAGAAACCTATTGAATTCATGGGGCTTCTTCACGTACTTAGAGTCTGGCATGTGTGTAAATACTTCACTGTAGCAGGGTCACAAGACCTCAATTCAGCTCTTATAAAAATTGGTGGAAAACCTCCTTTTGATATCGAAAGCAGTCGGATGTGTTTGCAGTGTGTATTTTTTATGCTAATGGGGAATGAGCCAGCCATACTGCAGGAACATTTGGTACACGTTAAACGTCTTAGGGTTTGTGAGCAGTAGCAACCTTACACCAAGAACGTTTATCCAGATTGATTAAAAGATGTGAATAAAAAGGCGTTCCCAGACTGGCAGAAGGCAGCAAGAGCCTTGCAGAAAAGGCAGCATGGAATGAGCTGTGGCTGGGGAGCCGTCGGTGGTGGCAGAAGGGCGCAGCGGGAGCCCACACGGATGACTGAAGAAGATAAGCTCATTCCTTGGACGTATCGGGGAGACAGCTGTGTTGTCACACCCCATGTACACGTGGGAGTGTGAGGGTAAGTCCTGCTACAAGGAGCTGACCCCAGCTGGAGACGAAGAGCAACATCCAACCATCTCAGAGACTAGAACTTGGCATCCAGGCAGGTCCAAATTTCTGGAGAAGAAATCACATGCTGTGAGTTGTGCAGCATAACAGCAAATGTAAAACTATCGCTGCTTTCACACCAAGCCTGCTGAAAAGGCTGTGTCTACAATTGTGTTAAATAATCTCAAGCAGATTGTTATGGTCTAAATTTCCCTTGCTTCAGAGTTGAAGGACACTGGCTGAGAAGATGCAAGGAGGAGAATGCAGAGAGGCATTTCTGGGAGATACACTACATGTGTCTTTCTGATAAGTGCTCAGGGAGCTGAATGGGACCTAGAAAACTGAGGTGTTACAATGCCAGATCACACTCAGTTGTTCCTGGAATGCTGCTTCTAGGCATTTCTTTAGCAAGAAAATTTGCAGAAAACCTGGAGAGGGCAATGCAGTTATAATGGATATAATTTGGTAAAAAATGACAAAAATCACAGGTAAATAACTCTATAGGGACACCTAATTACTTGTGGCATTTGAAGGAAATGGATTGAAAAGAGTCCCAGATGAGTAATCTAAGGAGATAAAATGAAGTAATTAGGAATTGGAACTGCCTGAATATTTTCATAATTTCAATATGTGGAAATGAAGAGATGAAAAATCATTTTATTTTGACCTGTTCTCTTGGCAAGGACAGATGTAACAGAGGGGAATATTTAAGCTGGCTGATATAGAGAAAGTCTGTTCTGAGGAGATCGATCATAAGACATTTAATAGAAATAAATGGCAAACTTTTCACTCTATTACATTCAAAGTAAGACAGCAAAATTGAAAAATGGAATGTAGGGGTAGGCAAAGAACGAGAAACAAACCAAAAAAATTTGGAGAGAGTGCTTGATATGTGCATTTGATTAAGGAATCAGTTAAGGTTTCTGTGTTCTTTCTGTTCATTTATGTAAATTCTAAATGTATTTCCCTTTATATATGCTGCTAAGTACAGTCAGACTTCTTTTTATTTGGCTCCCCAGGCTGAAATTCAGCCTTAGTTAATACTTGACTCTCAGGTGTGTACAGCACTCCTTTGGGCTGAGTATTTCCATCTTCTTATCCTATATGACCACAGTTCCTGTTAAGAGAACATCTGCCTACTCTTCCTCTGATAAATAAAGCACCCTTTTCTACTGCCCTTTCATATATGAAAATGGCCTTTGGCTTTCATCCTGCCTTTTGTGTAATCTCTGCCTTCTTGTATTTCAGTTGTTTCTCAGTGCTTTATGACAGCCTAGCTCTGACTGACATAAAACTGAGAGTTAGTTTCCTCAACAATCTTCCTAAACATTTTGCTTCAAAAGACACAGTAACATATAATTTGATTCCTTTTTTGTTCAAGGCTCAAAATTTTTGCCTGCGTAAGGGTGGAACATAGGAAGGTCAAAAGACAAATGGATATTGCTCGCTGGGCAATTTTTTAAACCAGAAAACCTAAGCCAAAAGTAGCCCTTGCCAAAATCACAGGAAGACTTGGCATCAATGACATGTGCTCCCTGCCTGTGTGACATCCTCTCCCAGCCTCTTCCATCTATCATTGACATGGACTCACAACATCCACAGTCAACATCCATCTTTTGCACCCATCTGCTGCTTCTTACTTGTTCCTGTCTACAGCTCAGGAGTCACTTTCATTCTATTTCCTAATTATTTCAAGTTTCAGTTAGGTTAGCTGGGACAGTACGAGGTATCGGGTAGACTGACAGCCTCAGGTGGTGATATTGTGCAATGTTTGCTTAATTGCCTTGATATCATCATGCTGTTTGTTTTACTACTCAACTAGAAAGGATATGCTCTTTGAAGTTTAGATGTTTGGTTTATAAGTGGAAAGATAAATGTAATAATATTGCCAACGAGAGAGAGTAATCTAAAACTGCATTGACTAAAGGATGGCTATGATACATAATTGCGCTGACTGGGAGGAGGAGTCAACTCTTCATAGATATGTTGAGGTGAGGAGGGCTGGTTTCGCTTTGAGAGAGGCTGAGCTGATTTTGCCATCCTTTCTCTCCTGGATGCATATGTCACAGATTCATATAGAGGTCTGTCCTGGTTCTGGCCAGGATAGGGTCAATTTTTGGCAGTAGCCAGGAGAGGACATGGCCAGGACTTGGAAGTTTTTCTCTGCCACCTTATGTCATTTTCTGGGGATGGGGTCCCTTCTGGTTGAGTAAGGGTGGCATGAAGACCACGGCCGGGTAGTGCCAGTTCCCTCTGTTACTGATATTATTGCTGTTACTGTTTGTTTTTCTTATTCCATTGCTCTTTCCCGTAAATTGTTCTTATCTCAATCAATGATCTTTACCCTTTGTGCCTCCAATTCTCTTCTCTATCCTGCCACAGGGGGACTAAAAGAAGGGAGTGAGTGAGTGAGGGATGTGTGGTTTAGAGTGCTTCAGTGGGAACACTAAAATGGGGAATACCATTCCTAAATCACCACAGCCTTATTTAAATCTCTTTCTTGTCTCTTATGCCAGCATAAAAAACACTGCTACAGAGACAAATAAATTATTCTCCTTAAACCCTGTGAATCTCGGGACAGAATTTACTCACTTCAAGCAAAAGAAGCGAGTGGACATTGGATTTGCTCAAGATGAGGCACAGAGGCGATTATGAAGGTAGGGCTGGAAACCTTGAATTTTTAATCCCAGGCATCTGCCTGTGTTTGGCAAGGGAAGATTTCTTGCAGGATGTTGCAAGATTTTTTGTTGGAGGCTGGATGCATGCTTAACAATTCCCAAGTTCCAAACATATTTTCAGGTATTAATATTTAAGTGATTACATTTAAGCTGTTTTGGCAAGGAAAACACTATATGGCTTCATGGTATCCAAGTGAGATTTATTCTTCCAGCATGAGGTACTAGTAAATTGGCTGTGGGCCTATCTAGCTTTTTGCTAATTACATCATGGTTGGTAAGTCTGACTACCTTGATAAGAGCAACAAACCTGAGATCAGAGTTTCTCCTGAAGTTTCTGAAATCCCCAAGTGGATTCATTTATGCTTAGGATGTTCAGTTCTTTCAAGGGTGTGCCACTAACTATGCTGTTGCTAATGTAAGGTCAGAATCCTTACAGCTAAGCTGCAGCTTTTCAGCAACCTTAGAACTCCTGTAGCATTGCTCTGCAAGGCAGGTGGAAGGTCAGTGCTCAGAGCAGAGACCCCCAACCTGCTGCTCCTGAATCCTCACATCTAAACAAAATTTCACAGGGGAAATGAAGAAAAAAAAATTATATTTTGACCTTTTCTATTAGAAATGACAGAAGTCAGAGAGGGAAATTCTTTATGTTGCTTTGTACAGAGCCATCATTCTCTTGGCTAATGTTCTCCCAGCCTGCCCTCAGGACAGCAGTGTAGCTATATACTGGCCAGTGAACTGCTGAAAGCAAACAACCTTACCCTTGCCTGAGAGGAGAGAGAGCAGAGACCCACAGGAGCCACACTGTGTTTTGTTATGCTCCCTATGCAGTTGAGTAAACTGGGCCTTTTTGGTTTCCTTGCTGTGCAGGAGACTTGTTTTAGGATGGTAGATCAGCTTTGTAGGCACTGAACAAGAAAAACGAGTACTCAGGAATCAGCAAGACTCTTTTAGCTCCTGGGTAAGGAAGGGGGAGACTAGCAAACAGGGAGGGGAGAAAGTCCATTTCCAGATAAGCTTGTTGAAAGGTTGAAAAGAGGGAGAAGTGTGCTTTTCTGCTCGAAGTTTACTTATTGATAGGGACTTTGTTCTTGGCTGCTTCTGCTTCTTGGTGCATATGTTTAGAATTTGTAGAGCTTTATGTTCTGCTTCAGCAAATTATAATGTCAAGTGGGGAAAATGGTAAACTACCAAGACACTCGCAGGGAATGACATCTGTTACCAGTATTTTATATGGGCTTTTATTCAATTTTGTCCTCAGTAGTCCTCATGATTGCTTCAGTGTTGTCATCATGTGAGAGCATACACACACACACACACACACACACAAAGTGTATTTGATTGTAAATTTATCTACCTGACTTTATACACTAATTTCCTGTGCATTGGTATGATCATGGAACTGATGTGACTTCTAATAAACAACTAAAATGAAATCTCATTTCACAAGAAGAAACTTCATGCTGAAGACCCTCCTGATCTGCACTACTGGAATTCCTTATTTCGTGCTTGTGAGATATTTTCCTTTACAAAAATATTCTTCAGTTCTCTCAAAGAAGTTTGCCCTCCTGTGTTACAGTTAACCACACACACTTAGGAAACAGCAATGAATACATATTTCCACTTCTTTTTTTTCTTTCTCTTGTTTTTACTTTATGATGCTGTGGTGCTTTGTATGTTTGGTTTATTGTTTTCCCTGGATGTTCAATTCCTTGTTTGTGCTGTTTTTTATCCTAGCAGCAAGAAGAAAATATCTTTTATAATAGGGAGATGAGAATACGATTACTAACCCACAAAAACTATATGATACAGAGAGAGGCGTTGTACATGAAATTGTTTGACCCTAAACAAGAGTTTAGTAACACTTTGATTTTTACAGATTGTAATTTCAGTTCTTTTTTATTAGAGAAAAAGAGTATGCAAAATCATGTCAATGGAAGGTTATAACATTTCTTTGCCAGACTTATATTTTCCTAGATGAAAGATACTGAATTTTAAGATGTATATCATTGTACTCCATGCTGCTTGTGCCTTCCTGCACCAACAATTTTGGTCATAAATTCAGTAAATATTAAGACGACTATCAAAAAGCACATACATTAAAAAAAATCTTCTTTGGGCATAACAGGTTTGACTGATTACATTTTACTTCAACAAACATTATTGTGAGAGTATCATTTAGCTTTAACCAGGATTTTTATAATTACGTAACATTTGTCAGGAAATTCATACAAGTTTATTTTATAGAGGTTTCCTAAGGCTAATAACATGTTCATTAGTTCTTGGTTTTCCTCTCCTCCTCCTTAAGGCTTCAAAGAACTGGAAGTATCCTTATGCTGTTAAACAGCGTAAGATATTCATGCAGAACCAAAGTTAGAGTTTTAAAGTCTCATCCCAGAAGGGCATTAGCAAAACACACAAGACTGATGTTCATACATCTCTACCTGTTTCTTATTACACAATTAGGGTAACAGATGAGTTTTAATTATGCTGTGTTACAGTTTTGGATCATACTTTCAGCTACACTTTCAGACATTATAATTTAATGTTTTTCCATTAAACCAGTGAAGCTGTATGTCCTGGGGTCCAGATTCAGTCACCCGCACAAAACTGGTGCCATATGAGATACTCTTAAGAAGCCTACTTGTCATCTGACTGGCCTTGCAGATGGGTGTCTGCTTCCCTCCATGGGTCCTGTGTTATAACCACCAGCTCAGATGGTATCTCAGAGGACACTGCACACCTATGGCCAGTCAACACACCAGTCCTGCCTCCCACAAGCTTACTTTATAAATTTTTGAGATTGGAGAGAATGGATGAATAGATTAAAATACATGTCTTCTGGAAAACCTTTGAGGACTGTTCTTGCAGTGATTTTTTATTTAAAGCCACCTGTCCCTCCAATTTATATCCATTTTGACCTGACAATCATTTCTCTTATTTTTCTTACTCTTTTAAAATGCATTTAGTGGGTAAGTACTGGCAAAAAGCCTGACCTACTATCACCAAGTACTGCCATCAAGTCTGATGTATTAACTGTCTTGTTAACCTGCAAGGTTAATAGGGAGATGCTCTTAGCTAAATGTATCATATCCTCATTAATCCATAATGCTGGAACACAGCAAAGGCTTGGGAATATTTCTCAGTAGAGTGCAGAGGACATAATAAGGATTTTCTTGCCTTCAGAGGTACAAGAAGAATTAATAAGCTTTAAAACTACTATTCATCTTCTCTTCTGCTAACATATTTCTGCGTCACCTCCTCCTACTCTCTGTGAAAGTTTTAATGTTGAAATTGTCAGTATAAGAGAAGAGCTTTTTGTGCCTTTTTTAAAGATGGGTAGAACCAGATAATGAAAATAAAATATTAATAATTAAAAGATGCCATAATCTCATCTCATAGATGGGAGTTCCTTTCTTCCCTAGGAAATGTGGACAAACTATGAAAAATTATTTCATACCCTTTCCTATACTTTCATAATACTAACATTAATTGCTACAACACCGGATATTTTTCTCTTTATAAAAATATATTTACTGTTTCAGTTTACCTAGATTTTTGGCATCACTGACATCCTGGAGCAATAAATTCCAAGATCAAATTGCATAACAAGATTTATATCTGCTACCTCCTGATACAGGTAAATGCCTTGTTGCTCTTATTCTTATGACAAGGAATAGAAACATAACTGCTCTGAACCTTTGCAAAGACACATGGTTCCACAATTTGTAAGTCTTCCAGGTTTAATAATTTTGCTATTTCAGTTGCTGTTTTCTGTCATCTTTCTCCAAGTCTCCTCTAACTGCAGAATCTGCACTCATATTGCAGGACCCATTAATGCTAAGTATTTTTTATATATTTCACTATTATTTTTTTTACTGGATTTCACTCCACTATGGTTTTTCAATCACTATTTGAGTGGTTTATAGATTATTATGCAACCTGGGCTTTGTATTTGAACTAATCAGGACCCTGGTAGAAGTGTAAAAATAGCATATTGAATAATCGTTGGAAAGTTGTCACCAGCAGTTCCCATATATTTTCTGAGTCTTCCAGCTGATTTAGGAAGATCCTTGAATGTGTTCAGATACCCATTTATCTGGTTATGTTTCAGAATTATAACTCTGAAATGTGTTTTAATAGGTACTTTAGCATTAGTCAAAGAAAAGTGATTATGAAAGAGTTAATAGATGGTGCATGGATAAAATTCTGCTTTTTACTTACAATATTTGAAAGTTAGTGGTCCTAATTTGTTTTAAGCACCTGAAGTCATGTAGCCTTGCAGAGTTCTGGCCATCTTTTCTAGCAAAATGAACATGGGTATCTTTGCCTGCTTAATTACAAACTCTTTGTTCGGAACCATAAATCAATATTATCAAATTCTCTGTATTCATCCTTGGTTTGAAAGAGACAGGCACCACGTGCTGGAGGATTGCTGCTCCTGCCAGGAAGCAGCCTAAGGTCATGGTGGTGGAAGGGGTTGAAGGTGGAAGGGTGGTGCCTGCATGTAACCACCAGAAGGGACCCATCTTTGGTTTCTCCAGCTGTGCAGCAGATCACCCAACTTGGTGTCAGCTGCAAACTGCTCTGCCCTCAATCTCCTTGTCCACATCATCAATAAAGAAAGCACTGTCTGACACACAGGGCTGCCCAGCCACTTCTCCTTCCTTGCCTGTCCCTTCTGTAGAGTTTAGAGTAAACTTGCTGCACTCCAGTCTTAGGACTTATCCCACCAGATCTGTGGTGGCAACTGTGTCTTAGTTTTGTTTCTGTGCAGCGGCTTCCCACTCCTTCTGTGTGTTGCCCATGTTGTGTGCATTAGAGTAGATTGATCTTGCCACCTTTTGAGGGGAAGCATCCTTAATTTCTACAAGAAATTTCTCAGGCACTTCCACAATTTCTAACACATCAATAACTCTTGCATCTTTGCTGCTGCTTGGATCTCCATTCCCTACCTTCACTGAAATGGCAGACCAAAGGACCTTGCAAGCACATTGCCCCTCAAACACTGGTGTGTTGCCCTCAGGCTTATGACTAGTGAGCCCGCTTTTATCTTCTTTTCCTTGCAAATTTAGTTTAAAGCTCTTTTAATAACCCCTGCTGACTCCTGTGCAAAGATTCTTTTCTGCCTTTGAGACAGGCGCACTCTGTCTGTCACCAGCAGCCCTGATATCATGTGAATCAACCCATGAAGAAAACCCCCAAAAGTCTGCCGGTGACACCAGGCTCAGAGCCAGTTATTGATCTGCTGAGTCCTTCTGTTTCTTCCCTCACCATTCCCTGCATCTGGAAGGTCAGAGTATAATACTACTTTTGCTCCTGAGCATGATTTCTGAGTAGTAAATAAATAAGCTCACACAGCTGTCTGTGCATTCTGGTACTCATTAAGAAAGAGGAATATACATTGGAGTGCCTGGTCAACAAATATTCAATATTCACACTCTACATTTGCATTACTTTTAATGATAATATTGTACCAGCACCACTGATACCTGAGCTATGAGCAACTATTCTGGAATCCATCAAAATCACTAGGCAAAATATTATTATTAAGAATTGTATGGTTTTCATTCGGTACCTGAATGAGCATTAACGCTCTGAAAGGGTTGTTGAGCAGTGGACTCAGCTACTCAGGGAAGTGGTGGAGTCACCATGCCTGGAAGTGTTCAAGATATGACTCAACATGGCACTTAATGATGTGGTTTAGTTGTCGTGGTGGCATTCAAAGGTCAGACTCAATGATACTGAAGGTGTTTTCCAACCTTAATGACTCTATGATTTTATGATAAGCGAAGTATATTTTTCATGTGTTTACATAATTATTTGCAAAGTAACCTGCAAGATCTAGGAACCTTTTGAAAGAGAATTTCTACTAGTTATTTCTGTATAGTTTAGCTGTGAGAGGGAAAGACATTCTTCATACCTGCTATCAGTAAAAAGGGCCTATGCAGAAGGGCCTATGCAGTCTGTGAACATGAAGCCATAAATATTCAAGGAGTTGTCTAGACATACTCTGAAGAACATATTCTGCCCATCCATCTAACCACCCATCTATCTAATAGTCAGGGATAAACTATTTATAGTGAATATTAGGCTTAGCCATTTTTCCCTTCTTTGCAAATTATCCAGAAAAGGGTGATGATTCTTTCAACAGGTGCATATTTTCTACTTAGAATGAAGGTTAGGATGTGGCTGAGTGCATGGCTTCTTTATAACTATTTTCTACCAGTCCTGATTTCTAAGGAAAGAGTGAATTAAGCAAATGAGAATTTGGGTGCTTGCTGTGGTGGCAGTTCTTTGGAAGGTGAAAGCACAAAGAGCGGGAAAAAAAGGTTATTTGCATAAAAAAAGATGGGATCCTAGAAGACAGAGAAATGGACTCACCTCACAAGCCAGAAGGGAGTGGCTGAAGTTGCTTTTTCCATTGGATAAGAGAAGCGGGGTTTTAAGAAAAAGAGAGCTTTGGAAATCCCACGGAGCAGGGCCTGGATCTTGTCACAGAGAGTTTAAGAGACAATGTTGGATGTAAAGGGAAAAAACTGACACTGAACTGTCACTGTATTTTACTAGACTAGGTGTCAAAAAATATATGCTATGGTGTATAAGTAGAGAATAGCTGGCTGATGGATATTCTAGGATGTCTGATAGGTTTGTAGGCAGACAATTCCTCTTCATGGCAGTAGCTAGATGTATTTATTTTTGCTTCCTTTGGTGCAGTCACAGCTGTCCTTGCAAACCAAGGGGATACTGCATGTGTTCCCACCTATGAAAGGGACCCCTGCACAGCCTCATTTTCAATTGTCCAAGGGCTCAGCAATTTCTTGATGCCTTTTCTCTTGAAACAAACTGCTTTCCCTCCTCACTCTGTGTGTGTCAGGATGTCTGGGATGTGTGAGTGTACATTCTGACAACACCCACACAGCTGCATGTTTGGATAGTAAACGTGAGACTCTTATTTAAATGTTGCGAACTGTTCTGGAGTGTGGCTTTTGCTTCTTTTGCTGAGCCATATTTAAGAACACTTTCCAAGACCTTGAGGAACAACTAAAATTGGCAATCCTTTCTGCAGTTCTCCTTGCCTGTGGCACGCCTTGGTTGCCACAGCTTTGCAGGCTTGCAGGGTGCCCAGGGAGCCCAGTGGTAGTGAGATAGAAGAGCGGACGAAGGGCAGTGCAGTTTCTGATTTTCCACACTCAGCATTATAGTCACAGGTTTAACAGCATGGCATTACAAATAGAAGATAGAATGTTTCTTTTCTGTCTCTAAATGTAATTTTTTATATGTTTTAAAATAACTTTCTACCTGGTTACTACTGCAACAGGCAGGTGATACATCAGAGTACCAGAAGCTATTGTCCTGTAGTGAACTCTCTCTGTTGCTTACTCGAGCCTAACAGTACATACTGCATGACATCAGCAACCCAATGACTCATACACAAAGATACCACAGGTGTGTTCCTATATCCTGGAGATCAGAAAAATCCCACGCAGAAGACTTGGCTTGTTTTTCCTGTCTTGTTATGGAAACTGCGTGCATGGGCGCTAATAGCATTAAACAACTGTAAATGAAGTCTTTCTGTTTCTTATCAGAAGATAAACTGCCTGTTTAAAAAAGGTGTTGCCAAGCCCATGAGAGCCTCTTAGAAGGCTACAGGCTGCAGACTGTAGCTGTGTAGGGGGAAATTTTTGCATGTAAAATATTTAATATTTCCACAGTGAACATTTGTAATCCTGTTCTAGGGGAAAGCCCAACTAGTTTGAAGCATCAGACACACCTGAAGATTGAACAAGATCAATAGTTTGATATATAGCAAAAAAATGCATAAAAAAGGATACAAGCTGCCTAGCTGCAGGGTGACACTACAGCTTCTCCTTCTGCGAAAACAAAACTATAGGTAAAGAGTACTTATAGGCAGTTTAGGACTTTTGTTTCTGAAAAACAGCAGCAGGTAGTTTCACTGAAGGCATTTAACAAAACACTGTTTTCCTTCAATTTTCACTTACTTAAACAACTTCTTATATGTCCCATTCCAACTAATTTGTAGGATAATGACTTTTGCTTGCTTCTTTGATCTCACTGATAACTTTCCCATGTAATACTTGCTTCAGTTACTCTTCATGGCATATAGATATGGAGGAGGAATTAGGGCGCCTGCCGAAGCAGGCTGGAATAGTTCCACAAAACTTCAGAAGAGAAAACAGGGAAGAAAGCTTGAAGGTTGAGTGTTGTGGAAGATTGGCTCCCCCTCAAAAGGCTTGGTGGTTTAATGAAGGAAAGACTTGATCGGTTATCCAAAAACCAGGCTAAGAACCTTATAAAAACAGGCTCACTCAAGATGTTTCTGGAATTTTCTATTTCACATCAAAAAAATTGAAAAAACCCATAGCTTTTCATATGGCATTTCAATATTTCTGCTTCTATTCCTAGCTGAAACAGAGAAGGGTAGAGTCACCAACAAATTCAAAATAATGACAGCATTACAGGAAGAGCATGCTGAATCTCACATAAATGGTCTAAACTTCATTAAAAGTTTCAGAAAGAGGGCAGCAACTGAATTCTGCTGTTACCTGGGTCTGCTACATCTCGTGCTCAGTGGTGCCTTTGAGCTGGGAACGACTGAAGCCTGCGGAAGCAGGAGGTGCTCTGTTTATATTTGTATTTCCATGGCAATGCAACAAAGGAGTTGTTTGGTCTCCTTTCCTCAAGAGATCTATCAAGTCACTCCTCTTCATAGAGCAAGCTAGAAGAAGGAATACAGTTGTCATTCTTGTGGAAAATCTAACCTTGTTGCAGCTTCATGCAAGTTGTAGCTATTATTCAAGTGTTTCATGAATATTTTTAATTACCAAAGTTTTAGTGTAATTTTGTACTGATGCTTTAAATGCTTGTTTGTCTGAACAGATTCTTGTTTCCTCATGAACTTTCTCATTTTCGTGATATAGAATCATAGAATAGTTTGGGTTGGAAGGGACCTTAAAGATCATCTAATTCCAACACCTTGTCATGAGCAGGGACATTTTTCACTGACCAGGTTGCTCAGAGCTCAATCTGACCTTGCTTTGAACACTTCCAGGGATGTACTTGAATATAATTCTGAAGGTCCATTAATTTAATATTTTTAACACTGAGATTTCTGGATGTGAAAGCCCTTTATAAGCCCCGCTATAAACTTGCAACATAGGACTTAGACTGGGAAACTGAAACGCCAGAGAGGTAAAGAAGATGTTTGCAAGTCTCTAATATTCTGAAGCCTGCTAATGATAACTATGTGGGGAGAGGTTTTACTGGGCCCCATAGACCTGTACACTTCCTGCCCCCAAAAAGCAGATCTGAGGGATGCAGAGAGGTACTGGTATCCATAGATTTGACCTCATCTCTCAGTAGTTCAATAACAGAGTTCTGAAGAGCCAAAGAAAGACAGGAAAAAAACCTACCAGCTTACTCTCATCCTTCAGCTGCAGAATATGTTACATAAGTGTGGTGATCATATAAGGCAGCACAGTAGACTTGCAGAAAGGGAGGTCACACCGGGGCATTCGTACTTGATCCAAGCATTTAACTGGAACAGCGAACTGAGCGAGGCTGCTTCCTTAGCTGGCTCACTCCAGTTACAGTCTTGCCGTGACCTATCCTGCCTTCCTTCCTGGGCTGCTCCCGAGGTTTACTAGGATCCTAAGTCAGGTGTATGTCTGCTCTGACGCTCCAGGTCTCATATAGTAATTGCTGGCTGCATGTGCTAAGCACAAAATTGCAGCATGATGAACAGCTGTGATTAATCTGGGATGTTAATGTAGGAGCACACCGACTTTGGAGCTGGCTTCTTTAACTGCGAATCTCCTGGTGTACTTCTGGTTTGAAATTGAAGGTGATTTGGGTTTGACTGAAAGCCTAGTGGAACCAGCTGAAGTCTTTCTCTGGGTTTCAGTGTGTGTGAAGGTCTATGTGAGAGTGAAAGTGATGAATTTAAAATACAGCATAATATTCAGCTGAGAGAGCTTAAGTGCCTGAAAACCAGAAGCTGAGGGTGTGAGTCAGTCAAGGGGTAATAAGCAACTCCTCCTTGTGCCTTGAATGATGGCGTTATTCTTTATGATGGCAGGAACAACATGAGAAATGAGAAAAGCAAAATTTTATCTGATGTGTGAAATGTCATGAGGGCAAGTATCACATACAATAAGTATGAGCAATAAAATGGATTGACTGACAGAAGCTCTCCATTTCTGGAATATAAAGGATCACATTTTTGTACTAAACAAATATGAAGTTACTTTTGTTTTAGAAATATCCATGACTGGTCTAATCTCAGGCAAAATGTTGTATCCTTTCTTTTCCTGCAATCCAAGTTTTAAATATAAAAGTATGAAAATTTATTCCTCTATGTTTGACACTAAATAATTCAATAAAAAGCTGTAGCTGCCATGAGAGAGGATCCTGTGGATCACTTACAAAACCAGACTGATTAGCTAGCAACTAACTGCTTACAAAACATTGTTTTTTTCAGCATTTTGCTTCATATTTTGGGTGCTTACTAAGAACACACATAATTATCAGTATTTTTTCCCATGACAAGGCTTCTTTGCAGAATTTTATTAAATTGTAACTCATAATTCCTCATCAGAGCTGTGAGAGATAGTTACAGAGAAAATCTAAGTTAGTCAAGGTCATGGCCATTAAATTTAGATGACTACATCTAATTTTTAATGGTGTTGTTTTATACCACCATTGTCTTGCCTTTTTGTTCACCTCAATCACATTTTCCCACTGTAATTCTTAATTATTAGGGTGAGAGGGAATCCTAAGTAATTTGAGTGTGATTTTTGTTTAGACAGTCCTTCAGACTTTCAACCTTGTGTCATTATGCATAAGCATACTATTACTGCTATGGAGTAGCAGTTCTGTGTGGAAACGGAATATGGAAGAAGCCTCATAGCCTCAGCAGGTGATCAGGGCATGTGTAGTAAAATCAGAGTCCTATCCCTGAGTGGTTTTCAGCTAGAGGTTACAAACACTTGCATAAGCTGTAACTTTCCTACAGCATATGGCACTGCTGACATCATCGGGTCACTTGCTGACACAATGTTTACATGTAAAGTTATGTAAACCTCTAGAACTTGCAGACAAAGAATAGGACTTGTTTTGAGTGTCTAAATCACTACCAGTACTAAGTAGATCATGTTGAGTTCAGCTGAGTTTGTCCGGAAGGTGATGTTGATCATCCATTTGCTTTTCTTCTCTGGAGACCCAAAAAGATGAACCAGTTTATTCCCTGTTGGGAACTCATCCCTGAATTTTCAAAACTCTGGTACTCGCTCATACCAGGCTTCAGCCTGGCCAATCGTGAGGTTCTCTTAGTGAATTACCAGCTTTTCATCAGGTTGGATTAGCATCAGAACAGATTGCATAAGTCCTCCAAGGATGCTAGAGAGAAGTCATGTTGGGCTGTATGCACCAATGTTGGTGGTAAAATAGGGTAGCCAGAAAGGTAAAAGTACAAAATTAGACACCTCTAAAGGCAAAGTGAGTAATGTATCTTGCAAGCAGAAGTTTCTTCTTACTGCAGAAGTGACATAGTTCTGCCTAAAGACTTTTTCTCAAAACAGACTTTTTCTATTTCATATAATAACAGGTATTACACACATATGCAATATTTATTGTGGATATGTTCATGCATAGTATATATTTCAAAGTCTAAAATAATAATGTCTCTCATATCTTGCTCTAGAAGGGATTCAGAAACAGCAGATTTATTTGATCAAATTAGGCTAAATTATTATGTTCATTTCGGTGAAAAGATTTCATGCTTATTTTGGGGAAATATTATTATATAATTTCCTGGATGTATTTGGTTCATACATAGCAGATACTTTTAAAAAATAAATTTTGAAATTTTTTATTTTGCTTGTAAGCTGTTCCTACTAAATCAGATCCAACCCAAATCTACTCTTTCCCAAGAAATGTTTCTCTGGATAACAACATATTTTGAATCTTTGATTGCAGGAGTTGATATATTGCTGTTAATGCAATTTGGCATTTTAGACTATTTTTTAAGCTGTTAAAAATTGAAATATGGAATCAACTAAGATATAATATAACAAGTAGTGTCACACGGACTTACAGAAAATTTATGGATGAATTTCATTAAACATAACAGGAGAAAAATCTGTATTTTTAACATGGTCTCTGAACTGAGATTTGAGCTAGCTTTTAATGCAGTCAAGTTGAGAAAGATAACTAGAAGAAAAAATTATTATTTTTCCTCTCTCTTAACAAACATTGCTCTACTGATGCCCATGCATGACATCCTATTTTTAGCTGTCAGGGAAGCAGTGAAGCATAAGCAGCACAGTGGAATGCCCTGTTCCCATGCCTGACTCTCCATATATAGCTACTGCACTGCACTGCCCTTCCCTGGCACCCATTTTGAGGGCCTAACTTGAATTTTCTTGTCAGAATTGACTCATCTGAGAGCTGTCCTCATTATAAACACTCAGGCAGCTGCTTTTTCATGGCACCCACCTTCCCATGAGGACCCACAAAGGCTGAGCATTGACTAAGCTCAGTATGGATGAAAAGATGTGCAAAAATAATGTGCAGTGAATCTTCAGCCATCTTCCCTCTTCCCCCCTGCCCCCACTTCATCTTGGTGTTGGTACTAAGTATGTCTAATTTTCTTTTCTTTTCTTGTTATTTTTGGAACCAACTTTCAGACTTGAGAGACTGCCATGCACAGGAGATGTGTTTTGGCTCTTCTGCCAGTTGTATTCTGCGGATGATTAGATCAAATCCAGGGGCTGCCAGATGACTAATCAACTTATTACAGAATAACAAGGCTCACTGGAGAATTAACAATGTCTTTATAGTCTCCCTTCAATGAATTGTCTGGAATTTTCTTAGCTTACAGGATAGATCAGTTTAAAATTTTCCAGTGTTACTTGAATATGATTTTCAAGAGAGTTTTAAAACCAACCCACAACAAAACCAGCCTCCCCCAATCTCTAGCATTTAAGTCTTTTAATTTTACTTCAGAGTTAAATGCCATCATTTAAAGAACATTTCCCCCTGCATTATGTGGTATTTTATGCTTCTCTGTATTAGTGGAACTGGGAGGGCTAGTAAAGAAAGACTTTAAAGCATATGCAGAGGTGGAAGCATGGTTCAGATGGCTAGAACTGTGCTAGTTAGAGCACTGCAGTAGTACAGTCTGAGACCTGTAGAAGTCTGTATTTTTCTGTCCTGAGCAGGGCCAAAACTTATGTAATTCTATGTATGTTGATGCAAAAGAAGGACTTTGATGCAGAAGCCACGTTGAAACCTGTGGTTCGGTTGGCTACTCCCGGTGAGTGTTATTGCAGCTACACCCTTACCTTAATCCAGCCCAAAACTGGATGATGAAGTTTGCATTTTTTTTCCCTGTGCTGACTTCAGACTGGCTTCATCACAACTAACTTCAGAAGTTAAAAATTAACTGTCTAAATGCAACCTAGTCATGCAGGTCTCCCTGTGTAGCTAATGTAGAGAAACAAGACAGTACAGGTTTCGATTCCTGATTCAGTCACAGGCACAAGCTTCTCTGCCCTGAATGGTTTCATTTTCAGAAGCACCTGGTTTTCCAGGATTTTTGTCCTGCAGTGAGGCAGGAGTGCAGCTGGTTCAACATGAGTAACCTTGCTTATCATGTCATTCCAAGGGTCCTCCTGTGCATGAGCCAATCTTCCCCTGGTACCAGGGCTGGAACTACTGTTTCTATTGACAATTTATGCTCCCTGCATGTTTTGTCTACAAAAAGGGAGGCTAGGCAAGGCAAGGAAGTATGGAAAGACCCTTGAATGTTAGGAACATATAAAAGGCAAAGGCTGACATGTTCACTCACAGATCTAGAAAATAGCTGCATGGTTTCAGCTGCACTTGTTTTCGTATCTGGATCAATTCCAGTCATCATCTTGGCTAGGAACTCTGTCTGATTTAGATAGATTTGTTGAGCCTCTGGAGTGTAAAATAAATATTTTAAATAATATTTATCTCTGTGTTACAGCTCTATGACCAGAATGATACCCACAAAATACTACTTTCTGAAAACATAGCTTAGCATCAGTTAGATTTAAACACTTTCAACAGCTGCACTAATGACCTATTTTAAATAAAGCCCATATTTCACACAGCAATCTCTAGCTATGCCAAATTCAAGTCACTTTGCATGCACAGTTTTTTCTGGTTTTTTTTTTTTTGTTCTTGGGATTTTTTAAAAAATTTGTTGTTGTTGTTTGCTTGGGGTTTTTTTGTTTTGGTTTTGATTTTTTTTTGTTTTTTTTTAATCTCAGAAGGCTGTGGGAGGAAAAAATTGTATTTTGAAGTTTTCTTGTTAGTAACCGTTATTATCATCTGCAGGGCGCTGGCTGTTAGCAATTTCTTTCTGATCACTTAGTGTATTCATATAATATCAATATGAACATGAGATTAGGTGGAAAACAATTGTTGCTGAGTGACTGTTAATGTAAATTGAATTGTTTGTATTCAAACAATTTAGTGCGTTGTTAAATTGGAGTGCTGAGATAGGAGAGACATTAGCAGAGATCTGCATGTGAAACTATGCCAGAGTCTCCATTTGCAAAGGTCTTTAACTCATGCTGAGCACAAACCCGACTGTGCTTTCTGTGTGAATGTTAGAAAAGCTCCAGACATTACTGCATGATGGCAAATTACTATTTTAGACCCTAAAAAAATATTTAAGCATGCTCATCAAACCTAATCAAACCATACAGCGTAGCAGACCTCATACTCTGGACTTCAGTCATGAAGATGTGTTTTGCATCAGAACCCATGCTCTGACAGTAAAACCCACAGAGGTACTGATTGCCACTTGGAGTTTGCTTATCCTTTTTCAACCTAAAGCAGCACTGTTGTGGCAGTGCTTTGTCATGTTTTTCATTTAATTGGTGTTAGTAAATGTAAAATTGAACCAGTGGTTTGCTCCTTTAACTCACTTACTAGATCCAAATAGTCTTTTTACCACAAAAGAGAGTGTTAATACTAAAATGCTACACAGCAGGGGTTCAAGGCATTCTAAGAAGAGCAGCTAATTATCACTTTCTGGGTATTATCTGAAACAATACCCTATGTATTGAATGCTGTCTGGATTCTGTTTTAGTTGGTTCTGGCTTCATTTTCAACACCCAAGAGCCCAATTCTCATTTAATGCCACTATTCACTTTCAGGTGGGTTGCTTTGCAGAGTAATGAAGCTGTGATTTATAGTTAATGAGAGTCAGACTCACCATAGCATGTGCCTTGTATTTGTCCTACTTTAAAACACCTAATTACAGAAGACACTTTCCCTTTCAGTTGGTGTCATGGGTAGGTAGCTAGTGGGTTCCTCAGCTTGTGGTTCTGCTGATATTCAGAGTAGTTCTATCATTTTGCATGTCTCTCAAAAGAAAAAGGAAAGAAAACAAAAAAGGAAGATTGTAATTTTCAAGTATTCCACTTGATTTGATTCTCCAGAAATTGATTTGAATTACAAAACATGGCGACAGTTTGTTCCGTAGAATTTTAAATGCTTGTGATTTTTTCAGTATTTTGGGGGTCAAGTGGTAAAGCCTCATATTTTAATGCTGATTTTGGATGTTTGAGTGGAAATCAAGTGTTTGTTGGAAGTAAGAGAACAAGGGCTGCAAAGAATTGTAAAAAACCACAAGGGTAAAAAAAAGTGGTGATTGAGTCAACATTTCCTTTTATTTTTCTAATTTATTCAGTCTATAAATATAATCCATGAAAAACAGACAAAAATCATGTTCTTCTTGCACAAGAGTTCCTGTTCATAGTTGTGATTATTCTTTATCAATAGGAAGTTAGGATGAGAGAGCTGAAACCAATCATGTGGACCTGTTAGTGTATCATTAAATAGGAGACAGGTGGAGACGATGTGATCTTAAATTCCTTTGAAGATAATTCATTTTTAGTGACAAAGAGGCAAAGTTGTACTACATGTGGTCACATTTAATTTCCTAATTTGCAATGACAACCTGGAAGAACTCTATGGCCTTACCAAAATCTTCCTTTTGCATATCTTGGTTTCTAATATTTAGATTTGTTTGGTTGTTTCTGCCAGTTTTTAACTTGAATATTTGTGAAGGAACTTTTGCCCCAATGCTGCTAGAGCCATACACCAAAGCCCACACACAGCAGGGTCCCTGGACAGTAACCTTCATCTGTTGATGACAGTACTTATTGAGGAATATGTATTGACAACCTCAGACAAAACAAAGGAAATTGCCTGTGATGCTCATCCTCTGCATAGAGAAGAGAGGGAGTGAAAAATGAACTGCCTAAAAACCTTAAGGCGCAGGTACAAAGACTACAACGAGGTGGGGAATGTGTACATCTGGCCAGAAATGTGAAGAATATCCTGCTCCAAATTGACTGTATGGTTCAAGGAGCTTGAATTTAAGGTGCAGCTGGCTTTTGAAAGAGCTGTCTGACAAAACCATGGACTGTACAAGGAGCAAGGGCAAGCTTTTCTCCACACTCTCCACCCGAGTTAGGGGACATGCCCATGTCACACTACTCCCTGGTCAAAAATCTGTCTCTATGGAAGCTGGTCTGGACCACTGACTTCCAGGCAGACAGGATTTGTCTGCCTGAGCTTCTGTTTCCCTCCTCACAGTATTTTTTTTCCTGGCCTGTGGTTTCCAACCTGACCAGGGCACCTACATGAGGTGGTGCTGCACCGTGGGGACAGCACTGGCTGGCTTTTGCTCCCTGGGCTGTGCTCTGATATATGCTGGCTGCCTGCTGAATGCTTGCAGTGAAATGATCTAACACAACAAGGACTTCTAAACAGAACCCTGAGGTTTTCCTGTAAAATTAATCCTAAAACCAGCTCATATGTGGATAAACTTTAAAAACACACAAACGAACAGAAAAGCCATTTCCTTGGTTCTGCATGAAACCTACTTCCCAAAGGTGACAGAACATATGAAAGAGCCAGCAACACATGAGAAAAATGTCCTGAGGAGGAAAAGAAATCTTCTGTAAAAACTTTGCATTCAGCAAGTTGCTGTTTAGTTCCTGTGTGAACAATTAATCTTAGAACAAATATTTGGCCAAGGGGGGATTGAGCACTGGGAGGTTTCATAGCTAAGGTTGAATGAAAACACGCTTCCTGACTTCTTCAGGCCAGTGTTCCTTTTTCACCCTTTCCATAAAAATAACTAAGAAAAAGTATCTGTTACAATGGCCCAGGTTTTGCCATTCAAACCTCCCTAAATTACAGGCTTTCCCTCTGAGTCCATTTAAAATGGGGTATATAATGCATGGCTGTGCTACACCCTTCTGCTCTTTGAATCCAGTGTAACTGGTTATTACTACGTTCAAATGTAGTAGTCTGGTTCAAAGGCTTTTCTATAAATAAATATCTCCCTTGCTGGGCAGATGACTGTCCCTACCAGTAGCTCCTGTGTTAACAGCTCTCTAGTTTTTAGCTCTTCAGCTGAGCATGGCTTGGAGCTACTTTGAGAAGTCTGTGAACGGCTGGCAGCTGCAATGTCTTGCAAATCCTGATTAGGATCAGACTGGAAATCAATAACCTTATTACACTGCTGATTCTCATTCTGATTAGTATTTCAATGGGAGTATTTTTTAATTTCCTGTTATCTACACTTCCTGAGATGTATTTAGTTTTAGATAGAGGAAGAGAGAGGGCACAACCGTTCTGTTTGGGACACAAAGGTTGTATGCTGTTTGTTCTGTCATGACTGCCCCTATCCAAACCAACAGAGAAGCCCCCACTGACCGTAGGAAACCTAAGGTACTGCCTCAATAGCCATCGTATCTTGGCTCTGTTCTGGGCTACGCTGTATGTACTTGTCCCTGGAGGACAGTATAAAGCACAGCCAGGGAGTACATAAAGCACCTGTAAATGCTGCTGTGCTTTGCTGTGCCCCAGCAGTCAGCAGAGCCCTCTGCTTTTCCCTGCCTGTTGGCAGCTCCACCTGGAACAGGAACTCAGCCACTCTTGAGAACCTCTGCCAATGAGGGATGAGTGCTGCCTCCCTTTGCCTCCGTGAAGTCATGCTCCCTCTGAGCCTCCTGGGCCATTTTTGAATAAAACAAAATTGGTATCCCTGCACTATCAAAAATAGGTGAAATAAAAATCTGCCTTTTTGAACAAGTTGACCATGGCATTCTGTTTTAACTGGGGTCTTTAGGGAAGAGGCTTGCTTGTGCTGTGCGTAGTAATGGACTTCTGATTACTACAGGCTTTCTGACTGTACAGTAATACAAATAATAAAGGGATATAAAAGTATAAACAGTAAAAGTATATATGTGGCACAGTTGGAAAACAGTGCTTTACATTTTCAAACACTGCAAAAGAAAAAATACAATATAATTCCTCCTATGGGTGCTAACCAGCAGTAGTACTTACCTCATGCATCAAAAAACCATAAGCTGTTTTTTCACAAGAATATGTTGCAGGCATTAAGAAATTCTTCAAAAAGAAAAATGCAGCAAATTATTTGGTGTTTGGTTTGGGTTTTTTTGTGTTCATACCCTAATTTTTAGGCTTTATATTTTCAAGATTCTGTCTGCAGTGCTGGGGAGAGGGAAGAGGGATCCAACATTCTTTCTCATAATTGCATAACTCCAAAGGCTGACTCTGTATTGAAGCATAAAATATTTCATTTAAATAAGGAGAAGAGAAGCCACAGCATAGTTAGGTAAAGAGTACAGTACTGCCAGCTGTGTGAGAACAAAACTCATGAAGCATTATCCTAAGAAATAATGGGGTTGCTTTAAGATTTCATGAGAATCAAAATATTTTTTTCTTTTTTAATTGCCTAAAGGTTTCTGAATTCACTTCAGACTCTCAAGTGTTCTTTCAAAACCATGAAAGCTGACAATTTACCTAATTTTAATGAAAGACATTTTCAGTAGAGGGTGATTCTTGAAACCATTGAAAATCAGAAAAATTAATGACGAGATCACTAGGATCTGGTTGCTTCAAGCTGCTCACTCTAGACCTTTTTTGTCATGAATCATACCATCTTTCAAATTGTTATGAAAGAGTATTGTGGCACAGAACCTTAAAAAACCAAGTTATTGCTTCAAAGGATGTTAAGATAAACCATGTCTCACAAGTCTTCAGCAGGCTAGACACAAACTGTTGAATTGACACTAGAGTTTGATGAGAGAGACAAAACTACAGTGTTTGGTTTTTTTTTCCTTCTAATTGAACTTTGAGTACAGTTCTGTGTATTACTTCTTTGAATTTTTAACAGAGTTTTTTTGAAATGCCAACTAGGAGCTTCTAACTGGTGACATCAGCTTCTAACATGGTAACTACTGTACTTCTCTCCAGTTTGTACTGCTCCACTCATGCTGAGTGAACTACTACAGGGAAAGCAGCTTCCAAGGAACAGGAGATTTTAGCGTCCTCTAAATTACTGGAAATGTTGTGCTTATATGCCATAATGAAAGGGTACACATACAGGAGATGCTTCAGCAACTGCAGTCTGCTACAATTATAGCAGATACAGCTACACCAGGAGACCAATTTAAGTGACCGGCATTCAAAACAAAAAGCCAGACAGTCCTTGGGGAATTTCAGCTCTTTTCTTCTTTAAGGACTAGTTTTCCCAGACACCCGTGGCTCTCTCCCTCCTCTCTGGCATTTCTTTTTCATCTTGGTGAACCTGTCCCAACTTATAGATGAAATTTAAAACTAAGATCTTCATCACTTGTGGTCACTGAAAATCACAGGGCATTTACAGTAAGAGCAGGGTTCCAAGCTCCAGCATCATGGACAATTTTCACTGGGAATAAATGCCTTTTGGGGCTCTTTTGGGAGATCCCTTGTGTCAGGGCTCTCCAGGCTGCCTGTGCCCCATGCTACAGGCTTACAGACACAGGAAGGAGAGAATGGAGTTTTAGCCACCCACCCACCAGCCTGGGGATCCTCCACTGAGCACGGGCCTTGTGAATTTGATGCAATTAATGAAAAAAGGTTATTTCTGGGAAGATGTACATTGTGTACTCATAGCCACTAAAATTTCTAGTTCTGCAGGAAGGAAAGGACCTCTAGTGTTTACAAGCTCCTTAAAGAAACTTTAATTTCAACAACAAAAGTATTTCACTGTGACCCCTCTGAACTGGTGAACATCTAGAACAGTGGACTTTGTGACACAGAAAACATCTAAAATTTCTAACTTCACAGGGCAATCATAGCCATTTTTACTTTTTGATATTTTTAACATACTCTTCTGCAATACATAAACAAAAATAATTTTCAAATCACTCACAAAGACATGATTTATTTGTCCATGAAAGTACATAGGCATAGAAGCGAAATTTTACGCTAAAAAAATTGCCTTGTTGTAAACTGTGAATGAGAAAAAAAAGAAAAACCTTAAAGAAATATATGTTTTGACAGACATCTACACATAATTCAGAAACACTTGACAGCATCTTGTTCAAATTTTTAGAAGTGTCTCTGGACTGGGACAGGATTTAAAGAATTTTTAGTCCCCCAAGTGAGTTGTTTTTCCAGAATGTAATGAGGATGTGAACAAAGGGATTATTATAACAGTCACTGTCAATAAGAACAAGCTAAAGTATATCAGTCCTTTCAGGGGAAAAAAATCATGTACTACAATATTCTGCTACTGCATTTAACAGGTGAAAGAAAGGTGTTTCAATTCTACATAATTCTCTTTCCTTCCTCAGAACTGAAAATATGCTTTTCTTATTTTATCTGCTCATTCTTTTATTGCAGCATTATATTTTCATTACTGGAATTTCCTGCTTATATGGTGACATGAAAGCCAGGATTTTCTTGGCTGTTACCAAACTATTTCATTTCTTGTTGAAGAAGTGCAGAACAAATAGTGGTTAGAGGCTGGTGTTGGGCTGCTCATTCCTACACATTACTTCTCTTGAGAATTTGTCTCCCTTCAATACCACAATGTCTGAAGAATGTCAGACTTTTCCTACTTTGAATTATATGGTTGTCTCCTTGTGTGACACAGAGTTTCTAGGTAAACTTGGCCATATTGCTCTGCATTTGAGTCATCCTTTTGTCTTCTGAATAAAAATTAGCTCCAGTAAGATTAAAGGCAAATTTGTCAGCTTAGGAGAAAAGACAGCACTGCCCTTTTATTCTCTTCCATGCTTATTTTGCTGCCAGTTCTCTTTGAAAATGGCCCTTTTTGCCAAGGCTACGATTTTGTTAAACGAATTAGTATTAATACTATGCCTTGTTTATATATAATGGGGTATTTACAAGTGAAAAATTAAAGATGGGAAACACAGAAGTGAAAAGACAGTAACAGATGAAAAAACATGAGAGTATCAAGAGAAATGTGAAGTGCAGCCAAAGTACGTACCACACACGATTCAGCGCTTTGGCAGCAGGCTGGCCCTTGCAAATCCTCCCGACGGACCTGCTGAGGTGCCAGACCTTCGGGGTCTCTTGACAGAGAACTGCCCCTTGCAGTTCTTCAGCTCAACTTGGGGGATCTTGAGAAATGAGTTTCACTGACTGCCATGTTGCAAAGGTGTTATGTCAGGCTGGATGGGGGGAGTAAGGCCTTGCAGATGCCATCCAGAGCTTTGTGAGACCAGAACAGGGACCAAGCGGCACATATGTTCCTGTGTCTGCTCCTGAGCAGGATACTGAAGTAGCTGAATTTGCTTCTGAGGGGCTTGTTGCCAACTCCCATTTCATGTGCCTCAGTGAGATTCTGAGAGCTAGGAAAGTCTGAACCACTTCAGTCAGGTCCTCATCCCTCAGCCTGCTGCTAGCCAGGAAATAATAAATTGGACATGGCTAAATATGGGATTCTATGACAACTGAGGACAGGAATCTGTCAGGATCATTTGCAAGCTTAACGATATGCTAGTCACTACTGAGGACTGCAGAAAGAGCTCTTCATTTTTTAAAGCCCCAAAGCCTGCCATGTGGCCAGCATAAACTGCATGCTTCCTCCGTGTGGTAACCAGCTGAAAATCACAGACTTGTTCAAAAAATGCAAGGTGGAGTAGTCCAGCCCCCTGCTCCAGGCAGGAAATTGTTCAGGGCCATGCTGAGTCCAGTTTTGAAAAACCTCAGGGTTGGAGACAACACAGCCTCTCTGGGCAGCCTGCCACATTCTTTGACCACCCTTGTGGTGAGGAGTATGTTGTCAGGATTGTTTAATAACTGAAAAATGTATCTCTTAACTAGAGAATTTTTCTGTAAAATGCCTTCTTTGGGGTGCAATATTTTCTCAGAAAATGACACTCTCAGAATGCAAGGTTATTTAAAGAGTCTAAAACAACTGGTTTTAACCAGGGGAGGTCTCCTAAATATGAGTGTTAAATAGCTTTACACTTCCATCTTCTTCTAGGCATCAAGTTTTCTGTCATGTTACATCACCTATGATGCAATTCTTATTGTATATACATTTCCGTTATTGTAGGGGAAGAAAGCAGTTTATCACACCAGAGGAATGGTCCGTAGGTGGAAGTAGGACTGTAAAAATCACGTTGTAACAAATCTCATAAAAATTTCTGGCACCACTGTGAATTCAAGTGCTTTGGTTGTTGACCTCTATGTGAATGCATGTATGTATATCAATACACACTTTCATGTATATATATATATATACACACATATATATGTATGTACATATTTACATCCACATGCAAATCCACATAGCCATAGATTCACATGCTCATATTCATATTCATGCATATATACATATATATATGTATATATTCACATACATATATATAGATATAGATATATAGAGATAGATAGATAGATAGATAGATAGATAGATAGATAGATAGATAGATATACACAAAAGATCTGCCAGCACACATTAACATCTTATTCTGGGCAGTAAAGGCACTGTGGGCAGACCCTAAGACTACCAAGATTGCAGTCTTGCCCACAGGGCAGGGCAGGAAGGGCTGCCATGCAAGTGATGAAGCAGTGCCTGAACAGCACAGTGCTCTGCAGATGGAGTAAGCTGTCTCTCTGTCACATTGTGTGAGAGCTATGGGAGATGCTTTTGGGATGAATCACCTTGGCAGGAAAATTGTCAGCCAAAGGGAATGTACTCATAGGTACTCTAGATGACCAGGAAGGCCAATGGCATCCTGGCCTGTATCAAAAATAGTATCACCAGCAGGGCCAGGGCAGGGATTATCCCCCTGCACTTGGCACTGGTGAGGCCACACCTCAAATTCTGTGTTCAGTTTTAGGCCACTCACTTCAAGAAGGACATTGAGGTACTGGAGCATGTCAAGAGAAGGAAAAAAGAGCTGGTGAAGGTTCTAGAGGGTAAGTCCTATGAGGAGCAGCTGAGGGAGATGGAGGTGTTTAACCTGGAGAAGAGGAGGCTCAGGGGACACCTTATTGCTCTCTACAACTGCCTGACAGGAGGGTGTAGCCAGCTGAGGGTTGGCCTTTTCTCCCAGGTAACCACTGACAGGACAAGAGGAAATGACCTCAAGCTGTGTCAGGGGAGGTTCAGGTTGATGATCAGGAAAAATTTCTTCACTGAAAGGGTGGTTAAGTGTTGGAACAGTCTGCCTAGGGCAGTGGTGTCATCATCCCTGGAAATGTCCAAGAAATGACTGGATGAGGCATTTAATGCTATGGTTTAGTTGATGTGGTGGTGTTCAGCCAAAGTTTGGACTTGATGATCTTGTAAATTTTTTCCAGTGTTAGTGGTTCTATGATTCTATGATAGAAGAGCCACATGATAATTACAGGTGTGAGTGTGATGACTTTCTGCAAATGCATATGGACCATAAAGACATCCCTGGTGTCATGCCAAGCTTGGAAGTGTGTGGTGGCATGAGAGATTAAAAACAGAAGCACTGAGATGCAAACAGAATGACAATGGGCTGAAAAGGCTCCTGACACTGGGCCATCTAGGCAGCTGCCATCACCTTCTGCCACCTCTCCTCTTTTCCTCTCTTCCATCGGCCCACAGTGCCAGCAGCATGTTTTAGGATTTGTCTACTGTGGGCTGAGGAACAAACTGGCCTGAAAAATAACACATTCTTTTTTTGGCTGGTTTATCCTGACTGGTTTGCCCAGCCGGCCCATGTGGGTGCTGCACAAGCAGTTGTGCTGGCAGTGGTGGCAGAGAAGCATGAAGTGGTGGCGGCAAAGCCTGCGTGGGCCGCTCCTGCAGGCACACACACGCACGCACATTTGGATCTCCAGCTGGTACTTCAGGAAAGGAGAAAGGTATCCTACACAGTGGTCTGGGGAGAGCAGTTCTGTGCTGGAAGGATGGAGATGGGCATGTAGGTGCTGCTTCCATGCCTTCTCTTCTCTTGGCTGTGCATGAGCTGCTTTGAGCTCTCTGATCACCATCCTGAAACTACAATTTATTCTCGACTGAAGAACAATAAAAACAACATTACTGTTTCCCAAGAAGACTCATGGCACTTGTATGTTCATCAGATAAACAAATCTGTATACATGATTTCTGTCTTTGTCTTTTCATTGTTTCAGCCATAAAGCATGCATCTAAGAAGTGGATCTAAAGCACTGTCTGCCTATAACTTGATCTCAAACACTGTCTTTCTCTTTAAGTTTTGCAAAAGGGAAACAAGTTCTTATTTATCATCAGTTGAAAGCTCAGCTGGAAGTGAAACAAATTAAATTTAATGAGGACTGCTTTAATTCTTATCATTATTGTCTGCTCACTGTTGTAAAAAAGTTTTACTAGCCCACTTAAAACACTTAGATTAACTGTCTTTATTCTTTTCATCCAGGCAAATCCTTTTATAAGGATAATGGAACGGCATCCCTTGGTATAAATGTAGTCATGACTTTATTTCATATGATATCCAGCCCTACAATATCATAGCAATCCACAGAAGGTAAGTTGATACTAATTTATTTTTGTGCTGTTATTGCATAATTGTGATATACTGGAATGTTTAAAAAGTTCCTCAACTCTGCCTTAAAAGGATAGACAGTAACTTTCTATAAAACTTGTCACTGACGACATGAAATAGCACTGCTGCTTGTCAGAAAAGCGGAGATAGTTTAATTTCTGTGGTTGAACACTGTAATTCACAAAGACAAAATTCTGTGTTTCTGATGGGAATTAAAGCTGTGTGAGTAAGAGGACCAGGTGGTCCCTCACAGCAGAATCTAGACTATTGTTTTTCAGATTTATGTAGGGTTTCATGCCTATCCCAAATGTTGCCTGCTAGTAATTTCTTCTGCTATTGTTGCTTAAGGTCATCTATAAATGCAAAATGTCTCTCAGCGGATACTTAACAGCAGTAACCTAGATAAATATTTTCATTTACATAAACATTGTCTTAACAATTCAGAAACTGTAGTAAACAGTCTCAAATCCCAGAAGCAATCTAGACATTGCAAGAATTACATTGTTTTTTGAAAAAGATTGATGTTCTACGTTATTTCATTGGTCATAGTCCAACACAAGAGGGTGGATTGATGAAAGAGATGCTTAACATGTCCAGGGTTTGTGTTGCTTTCTTTTTTCTAACTGTGCTAATAGCTGAATTTCCATTTGTTTTTCAAATTTTTATGTACTCTTACGCAATAAAAGATAATCTAACTGGACAGGCGCAAACACTGGAGACCAAATGGCTTTTAACAGCAAATCCAAACCCAAAAAGCCTCACTATAATTGTAACAAAGTACTAAAAAGGAATGGAATTACTTTCTGCCTACTGAGAGCACAAACATTGGTATTTCATTGGGAATAGATGCCCCTTCAGAGCCCGGTAAGTTTGCATGTGAGTATCTGCAATCCTCTGTACTTTGTTGTATATGCTCTTCATGGAGGAAATTTACTCCTACGAGACCTATTGGACTCAGGCCCTTCACCCATGCAATGCTGCACCACAGGTCTGTGCCAAAAGCAACTGGGCTCCAGGCATTTCAGACTGGCTAAAGCTAACAAAAAATACACTAAATATGGGGTGTGGGTTGTTTGCATTTGTTAACAGTAACCTCTTGTAAGATCAAACAAGAAAGAAACCCTTTCTGTACACAGACACTTTGTCTCCAAGGATTTAGCTTTCTTCTGAAAAAGCACATGTATGTGATTAGATCCAGAGAGGTCTTAGGTCACCTCCAAGGCAATCCCTTCTTGTTGTTTACGTGACATGAGCCGAGCGCTGCTCTTTGCAGCTGGACATGGCTGCCTCCCCCTCACTGTCCAGCCTGAAGCCTTGCAGATAATGAGGATTAAGTGAAGTAGGTATGGCTGAATATATCTCTGGCACAGGTTCACTGACATGCTGTCTTCTAGGGTTGCCATACCAGCCTGAGAAAGAATGAAATAAACTTGAAGAGGTGAATATCCCTTACTGGGAATGCTGGTGTTCTGTTAGAAGAGAAATCCAGCATCCAGCCATTGATTGCCATTGCCTCTGCATGTATATTCCATGCCTTATGCTCTGTGTACGTTTTGCAGCCACAGCATGTGAGTTGAGGCAAAGCCCTCTGAGCACTTGCACTGTTGCTGTGATCTGTTTATATTGTATCTCAACAACTAATCCTTCTAATCCTCAAACAATTATTTTAGCCAATACTGTAGCTGTTCAGAATTAGTTGACAGTGTTTGTGTAGTTCACACTTGATTTAAATAATCATTGTCTTATTTTAACTCTCCCATATGAACACATTACAAACTCACTCCAAGGATGAGACCGCAAGCACATGCCCACATGTATGCAGCCACTTGTGCACATGTCTGTTTTACATGTTTGCATTATAATTTAGAGCTGATGAACGGTGTTTGGTGTTCAGCTTGGGGCACTTGAAAGATATTTTGCTTTCAGGAAGCACCGATCACCCTACAAAAACTATGTCCCTCAATAAGGGGTTCAGATTTTGCATCTGCATCCACTAGTAATTTCTAAAAGATCATGGAAGATGATCTTCCTTACAGATGGGGGTTCTTCTGTGCTCTGTCACAGGACACAAGCTGGGATTAATCAAGGACCTTCAGAACTTAGGGTTGTCTTGGCTTTTCATGCTGAGTGGTTGTTCATTAGCTGCTGCGTATCAGTTGTGATGCCCACACAACTATAGGTACATATTTTGTCAGCACAAAGAAGAAACACATTTTATCCTTTTTTGCTTACTTAGTCTGTAAGATTAAGTAGATGATTACTGACCTGAATATTCTACAGTCCTTCTCGGAAGAGATGCTTTTTTTCCTCTCCCTGCGATTGTGGCAATTCCTGCTTCTGACTGCAGAAACTCCTGCCTCCCAGTCATTATTTCACTGATTTGAAACTGCAGCTTGTGAGTTAGCTCCCAAACTTGTACCCAGGCATGAGCATTTGGCTTTCCCCAGAGCCGTCAGACTTTCAGATTCCTCAATTTTAACTGGGCTTTTCCCACCTACTAAAGAATTCAGACAATATAATTGTGACTTATTTTGAGTATTCAGTGATTGCCATAGGATTTTCAGAGATTGACTGTCCAGATACTATTAACTTATATCTATACTAAATGCTAGGAAATAGATTAAATGCCATGATGATTTTTAAGCCTATTTTTGATGCTGTCTCCAGCTAGTGATGGAGCTCAGGCCCAGCTGCAAAATCATGCTAGTACAACTTTCTGATGACAACACTACCAAGGTAACTTCAAGGGGTATAATCCATCTTTCCCAGAGTAATTTCCATTAAATTAAATTTTCTGCATCATCATATTGTAAAGAGACAGGAATCTACTTATTCACAAATTGCTTTGAAGACTCTGAGTGCAAAGGCAGTGAATTACACTCACTTGGTTGCTGATGCTCAGCATAAAGAGGTCTTTAATCACTCTTAAAAAATATTTTGCTGGGTTTAATTTTGTATAGTATTCCTTCCAGGTCTCTGACATATTGTACAATGTAAATCAATAAAATAAATACTGGATGAAATAAATATTTAAACAGAATTAGCCTAGATGGGGCAAGAAAAACTCTAATTAAAGTATAGAAAAAGAACAAAGAGAGGATGAGTTTTTTCAAGATCAGGGGCAGGGATTAAAACCTAGGAAGGTCTTGCACTGAGTTTTTCAAATTGAACAATATTCTGCTTCTGTGTCTAGATCTGAGTGTCCATGCTTAGTGAGCAGCTGTTGGGGTGTGCTCTGACAGAGCATCCTCCTGGACGCTCCAGAGACCCCCTCTTGTCAATCCCGACAGGGCTCTCCCCTGGATTGACGAATCAGAATCGGAGGGGGGATCTCTGGGCGGTTCCCAAGTTTAAGCCTCGCCCCCCCCCCCCACCAAAGCTAGCCATGCCTCTTCTTCCAGACCCCTCCAAGCCGCTCGGCACCCCATAGGTGCATGCTGACTGTCTCCCCCTTGTTATCTCCCCGTTGGTTGATTTTACCCTGGTTCCTCCCAGTTCCCCCTTTCCTATTGATTCTCGCCCTAAACTCCACCCGGTTTTCCTCAGTTTAAAGCCCTGGGCGCGGGTCCTCTCCGGGGTTATCTCTTCCCCCCGGATCCGGCTAATAAAACCTGCTGTGATCCAAGGAAGGATACCCCTCCTCGTTCGTTCTTCGTCTCCGGGGTCTTCGGGCTTTCACCACCTCCTCCTCTGCCCTGAGGAGAGCGTGCAGCTGCCCGCTTGCACAAAGCCCCAGCAGCGGCGGCTGCGGAACCAAAGGGGCGGAATTCGTGGCTGCAGGCTGAATCCTGGGTTGACTGCCTAGCCCTGACAAAGGGGGCTGGGGGCAGCTAGCCCCGGTCGCAGAGTCAAGCAGCCAGGAAAATGTCATCAGTTCTCTGTGGCTGAAAGGGAACCTAAGCAAAGAACAGAATTTTCTTGCCCGTCATCTATTTGCAGATCAGCAGCTGTATACTGAAAGCATCCTCTGTCCATGTCTCTGTGCAGGATGAGACAACAATCTCCGGTTCTTCTGGCTTTTCCACAAGCACACTGGGGAGTGGAAAGATAAACTGCCTAGGGCTGCCCCATGCCAGGGCAGAGGAGACTGCTGCTCTGTGCTTTCATTTCTGGGGGATCTCCCTGAGTGCCACTGGACATGTGCCCAAGAAAAGGCAGCTGGTCACTTTCAGGTTATTTTCTCTGGCCTGTTTCTATGGCACATTTTACATCAGTGTCTGACCTGACAATGGGCAACAAGGCAGGTTTAGAGGACAGCATGCTTAACTGAAGAAATTCATACGGGAATGGTAAAATACTTTTGAGCTTGAGGCTGTTGTCTTGTGTTATTTCAGAGATGAGTTGGCGCCTTATATTTCCAGCACTGGTTATCTATCAGTGCTGAACAATTATTCAGAAAGGCCTCTTGGATCTGCCATCCTGCTAACGCACCCCCCGCACAGCTCAAGCAATCAATAGCCTGCTGAAACTGCTTATTTTGGACATTTATTGCACATCTCCTGACCAAAGCACTTTAACACTAATTCAGAAACATCCCAGCTAAACTGTCATGTCACTCGATAAGGCTACATTACCGCAGTTTTGTCAGGATTTCTTAGAGTTGCTTGTCAAGTGGAATTAACTGTTGGGATTTTAGAATCACCCAGAAAATATCTGTGGCGGAGAAAGGAAAAGGGGAGTTAATTTATGGCAGCAAAGAATCACTTGTGACGGGTCACTGCTTTTCTACACACTGGTATTGTTTCTATCTGTCCTGAAAGAAATTATGCCAACTACAGTCAAAATATTTATGCTCTTACTGAAATGCGTGACTTTTTATTAAGACTGAATTCTCTCACAGTTCTCATTTTTACACTGTCAGTATACTTCTGCGATTAAAACAATTTCAGACACTCAACCCCTCTGATCCGGATTCTAAACTGCACTGTTATGCCAGGAGGAAAACGCTGGGCAAATGCTGTCTTGAAGGCACCAAAAAGGTCATTACAAAAGAAGTCACTGATCCACCTCAAAATTTTCTTAGCTGTTTTGCTTACACAAGAGGCAACTAAACCATGGACTGAAGACATGCTGCCTTCAGTGCATAGCAACACCGTAGGCACTTTCTATGTTAGGATGAAAG
This sequence comes from Eulacestoma nigropectus, assembly GCA_013397775.1. Lineage (NCBI taxonomy): Eukaryota > Metazoa > Chordata > Aves > Passeriformes > Eulacestoma > Eulacestoma nigropectus. The sequence continues at coordinate 2,672,218 of VZTE01002104.1, forward strand.
AGGTATAATTAATTTGTTAAGAAAAAAACTTGTCAATAGTCAGAGTTTTTGGCTTACACAAAGACACATGGAAGTGTCTTCTCTGCCTGTGAGGACCAGGAACCCATGGTCTCCAGTACTGAAATCCAGGGATCTGGGTGTCAGCCTATTATCCTGGTTCAGGTGGTTTTTGCTCACTTTTCTGATCATAAGTTCCACCTTGGATCTTCCTTTTGTTTTGAAGCTTGGGCATGTGGATGATGACGAGACACCCTTTAGTGAGTCCATTCTCAGCCAGCTCTGTTGGTGACCATCACTTACCCTATGAAGACTGCTCAGCCCTGTGCCTTGAGAAGATTCTCACACTCTGTCCTGAATCCTTGCTTGGCAAAATCTCCCAGGGAACAGTAGGAGTTTTAATTGAATGAAGTTTCTGGGATCAAACCACAAATAAATTTTGTTTGTTGCCTTGAAGTCATATGGAGCTTGTCTGATAATTTTAAAATTAAGAGTTAAGACAGAAGCTGAGAAAAAACAGGACACTAAATTATCCTTGTAGTATATAGAAAAAAGACCAAGTGTTCAGATTTCCGTTACAAAACTGCACTTTTTATGCAGCTGTTTTCAAATGGATCAGCCTGAAACTTGGCTCAGTAGTAAAATGTGCCACTTTGAGCTAATGAACTTCTAGTCTCTACACTTGTTTTTTAAACCTGGAGAGCAGGGAAGCCTAAAGCCTTAATTAATGTCCTTGTGATATTAAGAGGCAAATAATAAAGCAGGAAATCAGTTTGCAGAAGCAAAGACAAAAAAGCGGTGGGAAGCATTGAAACAGTTGTGTACGTTCCTATGGATTTCTCTAAAACTCAAAAGCCATGCTTTGAAAAGACAGGGAAAGGAGAAAGCAATTTTGGCCTTTTTTTAGTTTTGTTTGCAGTCTCAGACTAATTATCCCATGTAAGCAGTTCATTTAATAGAGGAGGAAGTTAGGTCTATTAAGTTGCCCAACTACTTCAGTGTTGAATTTATTGCGATGTTTGTTTTAAAACAGGTCTGCATGTTTCATACAAAATAGTTCCAGATTTGAGGTTTCCACCCAAAACTCAGCTGGTTTGTTACATATTTAAAACTTAGTTGGGTTTTGTTGAAAAGTTTATGAGAACTTCTTCTGTTCTCTAAATAAAGCTGGGCGTACAAGTGAGAACTGGAGTTTCTGACTTGGCCAAAAACTACATCTATCTCAGACAATAGAGAACTATGAACTCTGTAATAAAAAACTGATGAGGTTCTCACAGCACAAGGTGTTTCCTCATTTCTGACCTTTCTCTCATTGAGTCAGATACAGTATTTGCCAAACAGGGCTTAATTCAGGTCAAACTAAGCCACCATTAACCTTGAGAGAACTGTCATAGTCCAGATTTCCAATACAGAGGCTGTTCTCTACCTGATGACCCGTATTCCTAAAAACCCATATGATCTTTCTCCATTTCCCAACTTGAAAAATGACCCTAGGTATAGACATTCTGGGCTCTTTGACTGTCTGGAAATATAGATCTTTGAGGAAGTTAATGGGATTACCCAAGGGATGAGGGACTTACCCACGTGAGAAGAGGTTTAGGAGAGCTTTCCCTTAACCCAGCAGTGATGATCTGCATGTGCGTCAGGAATGGTTCAGTTTGCGTTACTCCTTCTCAGCCACTCTACACCATCAGACTTTAACAGGCTATTCTGGGAGAAGAGGAGTGCCTAAAATGGCAGTGGTTTTTACTCAGGCCATACATTGCTTTGTCAGAGCACTGATGCAGTGTCAGTCCTGCAATCCCACTAAGCAGAAGTGTTGCTATCCTGGAGACCATTGCTAGTGGGGATAATTCTGAGTGGGTCAATTTCTCTTCAAATGATTCTGTCCCTGAGGACAGATCAAAGGAGAACTCCGAGGACAAGGAGCCCACACCCTGAGACTGTCACTCACATCAGTCTCTGTCCCCTGAGCTACCAATGATCACAGGCTCTAGCAAGCTAGCGTGGTTTGAAATTCCCTCTATCTCTGCTGTGATTTGTTAGGGATAAGATATTCCTCCCCTGAGATGTTACTACTGGATCTTTTGTCATGTACCCTTACCTTGTATCGGTCATTTCCTGATACCTGCCTCAGTTTGTAAAACCCTTAAAAGCCAGTCCCTAGGGGCGAGTAACCGTCACTCGCTCCAGCTCCCTTCGAGCCAACATCTCTCTGCCCCCGGGGCAGAAGAAATAAACTCGGACTAAAGCCAAGCGGTGTCCATTCTCTCATCTTTGCTCTCGCCGCTGCCCTGCAACAGCCAAGAACTGCCTGCTGCGAACGGCTATCTGGCCTGAGGGGACGGGGTCAACCAGCCCTGACCACTCTAGCTGACATCGCTGTACCACGCGGGGCTACGAACCCCACGGCCGGCCAGCCTGACCCAGGCAAAGGCAGCCGCGGCACAGAAGGAGCTGTCCTCCCTTTTGTCCTTGGACATCTAATCACCCTGTGGCTACAGCTGTAGATCTGGCACCCACAGCAACTTCTCAGGATGAAATTCATACTGTCTATTTTAATATTTTAGAAAGTAAACTATTCTCTGAAAGAACTCTAAAAAAAGAAAAAAACCATGGTGTTTTCCTTGTGAGGCAACACGAAATGTCTTAGAAAAGAAATGCTGAAAAACTCTGTTTCTGTTAATTACATTTTGTGAAAGCAGAGAAAGAATGAATCGGAAATTTAGCCAGGTCTGAGCATTCCCATATCAAATGAACTCCTTATGCACTGATGTTAAAAAGCAAAACAGAGGATTGTCTCTGTTTTGGTGTCTGAAAATAGAGGCATTATTCTCTGTAGTACAAACAAGGCCATGCATTTTGTGGCAACATGTTTTTTTCCCCAAATCTCTAAAGTGCTAGAGTACTACTATGTAAAAGCAAATATTAGTGTTTTAGATAGATGGATCTATATATTTAATAAGTTTCTGCTGTGCAAATATTTGTGTTACATAGGATTTTAAGTATTTTAATATTTTTGTATGTTTTCTTTCAAAGTCATTTTGCAGAATCGACTCTTTTGGTAGTCCTAGATAAATGTAAACTAGTACAAAGCCCAAGTGACAAGCAAGAAATGCCGGATGCTTGGGTTTTGCCCGGGGAGCCCATGTTTCTGTGCATCTCAGGGTGATGATGGCCAGATGTTGAAGGTGGAGTGCAACCCATCCCACTAACAAGGTGTCTGTACCGTGACCATAGTTCAGAGGCAAGCTGGAAACTCCACTCTGCTCTGAATACCACTCCAGCCCATCTTCCCAGATACAGAGGGGACAATTCACTGTTTGAGGCCTAGACAAAGCCAGGTTCCTTACAGGGAGGCTGGGACTGCGTTCTCTGAGAGTTTACTCAAATTACTAGTGGATACCCGTTATCTCACAGATACATTATTATCTGTAAACATTATTAATGTTGAGAACATTATTAATGTTGAAGACTAGCAGGTGTTTGACTCTACAGCGGCGGTAGAGGAGTTTAAACTTCTAACATCCTCCAAATTTGTATCTTGGCTACAATTCAGCCTCTGAGTAGACGAGACGAATTATCCATGTGTCAATCCTGTCTCCCTTTGTTACACCATTAGATCCCACTGCTGTTGGCTGTGCAGGCAAACTCGGCACAGACATTGAGACAGTAAACAAGGGAAAAAGGGGTGGAGAATGACTAAATACAGCAGTTGTTGCATTGAATGATCCAGCTGCCATGCTTTCCCATGAAGGACGAGGCTGCACCGTACCAGGAGGAGGCAAGGGAAAAGAAATAAGGGAGGTTTGGCAAGAACAACCTCTTAAAGCAGTGCTTTTTGCAGAATTGTAGTACAGTTTGTTTCTTTAGAGCGTGATGCCCCTTTGATAGCACTCTGGGAGAGGATGAGGGTACTGAGACGGGGCTACCTCTGCTGTGAGGGAAGCCCTGCAGCTGGCCACCCATCCTCAGCTGGAGACTTTCATCAGCGCCTGCAGCCAGGTCCCAAACAGGCATCACATAGTGTGATCCTCGCCTCATCTGAAGCCATTTCTGAAATGCTTTGTTTAATCGTCTTCCAGCATCTGCTTTAAAATTGTTTCAGAAAAACAAAACAAACACCCCTTTGGAGTGAGTGGGTTCATTCTCCTGGATCCCAGGGAACACAGGCAGGAAGCAAAGGAACTGGCTGCAGTGCTGCTGGCTAGGCACTGGACTCGTGTCAGCCCAGCCCTGCTGTGCAGCAGTTCTGCATTGCTTTGCAACAGCTTACCATTCTAAAAGCCAGTACAAAATGTCCAGTTTCACTGATGAGCTTTTGCAGAATTTTAGCTTTTTTTGGTCAAGGACTGAGCACATTTATTTCTGCTTCGTAGTTCCATTTATACGGAAGACATAATGCAGACATGTGATTCTACAACTTTCATTATGACTGTCCCTGTTTTGGCATACAATTTGATTTATATGTTATCTTTTCCCATCTGTAAAGTATGTGTTTGCCCTTATACACACACATTCATACTAGAGAGAACACAAGGATGAAGTATGGTTTAATGAGGCAGGATGTCAAGACACAGTAAAGAAAAAAAAAAAACAAGAAGGAAAAGACTTTGCAGAATAAAGGAGAGATTCTTTTTTCTTTGATGACAATAAAGGGTTCTGACATATGGCTTCTATCCATGAGAACAAATATTCTTAGCCTGAAAAATCCCAGAGAAGTCTGTGTGACCAATTTCAATTCAGATGAAAAAAATCTTCCAAAAAATAAGCAAATGTGCTGTTTGCAGTGCAACAAATGCCTACAGTACTAACATGAGTTGTGAAATCACTGGCTATGACTGATCAGAGTTCATTAAAAATAAATCTTGGCCCAGCAGTTTTAATAAACAGAATGAGCAATAAAGGCAGCAATGATTCACTTATTTCCCATGCAGAAAACTGTCTGATTTTGCATATTTCACTCAGTCAAAGGATTTCTGCTGAAAAAAACTGATTCTGGCATCCAGTGTAAAAATTCAAGTCTCACCTATCTGGAGGCAAGGAAAAGATGGAAGACAGCAGTTTTGTCAATCCTTCCAAGCCTTTCAAATTTAACTTTTTCTAGAATTTATTTTATCTCTTAAGACTTTGTGGGGAAAACAAAAAAAATCAAAGATGCTCTTTCTTTTCTGCCTGACAAGGAAATTTGGAGAACACAGGTGCAAAAAGAGGGCTTTGCTCACTCTCATTGAGGACACTCCCATCGAGGCCAGCTCTGCCTGGTGGCTGAAGGGCTGTACACAGGGAACCAAGTGCTACCTTAACCGGAGAGCTCACCATAGAGAGGAAAGGCAAAGCAGTTTGGGAAATACAGATACCATAACAGCATTGTATATCCATCTCACGGGGCCAAGGAAGGAATAGATTCATGACCTGCCCTGGAAATAGAGTCTGCATTTGACTGCTCCATCACACATGTAGGCTAAGAAAATTTGATGGAAGAGGCATAAAAGTTAACAGCACTGTGCTGGTGAGAGGCATGATCTCCAAGGTGCTAATGGTACCCCAGAAGCTGGATGCTGAAGAGCTCAAACCTCCACACAGGGTGGAGCGGCCCTTACCAAAGCTGAGCACTGCCTGGACACCTGCAGTAGTGCTACAGCTCTAATCTGGCACTAAAACCAGAAGTCCAGCTTGCTGCTTCCTGGCTCAGGAAAAGGGGAGCAGGTAGCACATAGGTACAGCACCTGAGTGAAAAGGTTACATGCTTCCTCTGCATTTTTCAGTGTTATTTTAAATTTTGGCCTCATACAACAGCAACAGCAACTGGGCAAAATCAGTTCCAGAACATGGTAATGTCTTTGTGTTATTTATGGCACACACAATGCAAAACAAGTATGTCATCTACTAATGCTAGCACTTCTCTGGCACTGGGACACAGAGAGCAGTGCAAGTGGGTGGACCTTGCTGGTATGATGGAAGTCCAGTTACAAAAAAACTGTCCAGAAAGCAGTAAGTGAGAAGAGGATTTAATATGGTCAGGGATATTCTATTCTTCCCTGCTATCTCTCTTTCCTTCCCTGCCACCTTCCTTCCCCATTGCTGTCTCCAACCAGTCCCAAGTCTGGTTGCACTCTTGAGGAGCAATAATCCCTACTAGAGCTCCTCTGTGCCACATTTCATAGTTCAGGAGCCCAGTTCTTGAAAATTACAACAGCAAACATATATCAGTAAAAGCACTATCAACACCAAGCTCCCCCATTAAACTAAGCATACAGAAAAAGCTGAACATCGGCATGGCAAAGACAGCTGCTCTAAGCCAAGGTCATGCAATTTCCAGTCAACCTTTATCAGGCCATTTCCACATTTGGGTAGAGCTAGTGCCAAATTCACTGGAGAGTCGAAGATACAAAGGTGTAGTTATCCTGGTCTGAAGCCCAGTAGAGTGGGTGGAAAGTCACACACTGGTCTCAATGTCCTTTGCAACTGTAAGTGGGGAGGAGCAGAGTACTCTGTGAAGTACTCTGGCAACCTACCATAGCAGCTCTGAATTTGGGGGAAATATCTTTTCTAAATCAAAACTCTGGCTGTGCAAGTGCAAACTCAGATTGTGTGTGCAAGAAGTGATGCCTGGAGGGTATTGGTCATTTATACCCTAAGATAAATGGTTTTTATAAAGTAACAATGTTTACTTTTCCTTTGCTGCAGCAGAACACAGAGCACCTTCATGAAAGGTCACTGAGGTTAAATAAACTATGCTTAGTCACATACCTTACAGTTAAAACCCAGGGCTGCTCCTGTGCATGAGATGGGGTTGTTGTTATTCTCCTGGGTATAATAACTTGTGCAGCTTATTGCTTTGCACCTTGTATCTCTAATTAAAAAAGGCAAGTAAGTGAAAGGCTCATGTAAGACTGATATAGGTCAACAGATGTGTTAAAGGGTTTGTATATTCTGACAACCTTTCTTTACTGGGGTTTCTCACATACAAGGCTTTGGGCCAGAACTTATCCAACAAGTGGCCAGCAGATGCTCAGAGGGGTACCTCACACACCTGTTTTCAGTACTTCTCTTTTGAAACCTGATTTTATTTGCTATTTTCACTCATTTTCTCATAACTGGCAACATGATGAGTAATAAATGAGGTTATGTCTTGTAGATTTGATAGTAGCAGCAAGTCGCAATGATTTCTGTCCTTTAAGCCGTCCAGAGCAGGGTGTTTTTTTAGCCTGTAGTCTCTTTAGCTGTATGGCCTGCTCCCTAACCGCCTCATTTTGATTTGATAAAGATCTCTGTTTACCCACTTTTTAGGCCTTAGATGAAGGACAGTCTCCGTTTATCAAATCCGAGGAAGACTGGGGAGATGAGAGAAACACTGCTGTGTTTTTCCACACAACCTGTTATGGTAACAAGCGCTCCCCCATAATGTTTGCTGACAGATGTTCAAGGCTTGGAAAAAAAATCTGCTTTCAGCTGATAGCTTCACCACCACTTTTGAAATAACTGTTAGTTCCAGACTCCTGAGTTCATGAGGGCAGAGAAACGGCAGGAGGAAAACAGATGAAAGGGTAACAAGGGGGAAGAACAAAATGGGAAAATAAAACCTTGGTGCTGACAGAGCTGACAAATGTAATATCTCCTGGACAGCAAGAGAGAAAGAAAAAAAATAGAGTTGGATGTGAAAGAGCTGGAGCAGTGACTCTCAAACAGCTGTGTGTATCTCTGAAGCTAAACCACCATGGAGGTCCAAACTCCCCACCAGGTCTTGGACCGAGTATTTAGTTGCTATATATGTGCCCCAATAGTGCCCAGGAGGAGCTTGGGGTGAATATCTCTCCTCAGGGCACTGAGAGGGCATCTTTGAGGCATGGGTCATCCTGGGGAAGGATGGGGGCCTGTGCTTTTGTGGCACCTGTACAACAGTTTGAGCACAAAGAGAAGTGTCTGGGGAGTTGCTGACACCAGCAAAAGGTCTCCCAGTAGCTGATCCAGTTTACCAGTCTTGGCTGTGACTTGGGGCATGGTGCTGCCCTGGACAATAGAAGTTCAGTGTGCAAGGCCCAGATAACCATGGATGGCCTTGCTGGCACAAACAAATCCACCAAGCTGTCTGAGTCCTGCTCATAACAGTGGGAATGAGGCAAATAATCACTGTGAATGTGAGGCATTGCATGAACCAGGCACATAGCAGACTTCAGTCACTTCTGAATTCCTGGCCCTCCCCTAGGATTGGTTTTGCATCTGGCATAGCCAGGATTTTCTCAAAGACTACTAAACCTTTTCCAGCTATAGCCTGAGCAACTGGAGCATGGAGGGGAAGATTAATCTCAAGCAATGAGACTTCATGTCATTGACAGTTTGTTTGTATTTGGTTTTTTTTTTTTAATTAGGAGGACAGAGATATGTGTGTAGAAATTGGAAATCCCAGGAGTGTATCCATTTCGACACACTGTTGGAAGGGTTTTCTCTGCTTGTGGACAGATTAGAGCAACATGAGGATAATCCCTTTCTGTCTTCACTTCCTTCTTCCCCTATCCCAAGCTGGCAGGAGTGACCGGAAGAAACTATCTACAACCTTTCTCAAAATTTCCCTTACCTGGCTTTGTCTTTCCTTCTTCCTTCTCATTTTGCCATCTCAGATATCTATGAAAAGGTAAAAAAAGCTTATTTAATCTGAAGTTCAAAGTAAACTAGATGTGCTATCACCTTGCACATATCCCTATCATCTCTGGCAGCGTGGGGGTACTTGTTTACTCACTGTGAATGTTGCAGTGATTTGTATGTCTACTTTTAAAAAAAACTGAATCAAAGCATTAATAATATACCACCAAGTAGTATTCCTTTTTGTAAAGCTGCACCCATACTCCAAAAGATTACATGAGTAGCAGATCCTGAAGAGATGAACTTCAATATGAGACTAAAAAACAATGTCAGTTTTCAGCTCTAACAACCCTTGATATTACCTGTTTAGAGGTGCATATATGTTGTTTCTGCACTGTTATTCTGAAAGACAGATTAATTCAATAAAAGTTAGCAGAATATGGGGATTTTTTTCCTATGTGCAATACTTTTTACAAATAATGTTCTCTAAAAGACAGGCAAAGTTTAAAAGTTTTCCTTTTCTGTAGATGAATCATTTGGTCATTTGGATAGACTGAACTAACAGGAATTCCAGTAGCCTGAGCCCTGTATACCAGAGAAAATGACAGCAGTGCATAACGAGAAGGAGTGTATCATGTGTGTGCATCCCTCCTTTTACATATCCAGCTCTGGCATATTAATACTAGACAGGAGGGAAAAATTCTAGACGAGGAACTATTCATCCCATTGTCTCTGTGGCTGAGGAGGTAATTGTGATGAATTGTGCTAGAATATTTTTTGAGTTTTCTGTAACCACCTTAGTCCTACATTTTTTAATTGAATCTTTAGCATTTTATTAAAGTGCACAATGTTTTCCCAGGGTGTACTGGAGGAAAAATGGAAAAACTAAGTACATTTTCCATGATTTATGCCATTGACTCTGCAAACATAATATGTAGAGCAGAACTTTGGCAGGTGTTAATCAGTATATTTTCCTTCACACCAGTAGAGATGCTTCAGTTTATACCAGCTGAGAGTCTGGCTCTGTATATTAAATAAAAAAGTGGGTCTGGCTTCCTGATCTTTTGTAGTAGACTCACAAAACTGTTCGTTATTGAGCTGTGGGCTTGAAAAGCAATCTCACTTTTCAGTATTGGCAGCAGGCTGGATAAATGGGAACATGGTGTGCTGAGCTCCTGGGTAGAAGAAATATTTTCTTCCAAACCATAACAACCTTTTTGGCTATCTGAGGAAATATGTTCAAACTTCCTTGCCAAGCAAAGGTGGGACACTAGCCAGTTACTACATGAAGGCTTTGAAGATGGAGGGAATAATAAAAGGGGGAAAAAAATTAAAGAGGAAAATCTTCTTGTTCCCAGATGGATAGCTAAGGTGTAACCATTCTTCTCTCTGTTTTGGGATCAGAAGCACAAATTGGCATGATACATGAAAATCAATAATTTTTTTTTGAGTTCCTTGTCTCAGATGTTGTGTCTGTTTTTTACATGACTGCAAGGTTTTAAAATAGGTCCAGTTAGTTTCCAAGAGTGCCTTCAGGTGTTATTTCTGATCTGTAAATTGTTCTGGACCAAGCTCTTGAAAGATCAGGCACACTGCAATTTGCTATATTTGCAAACTATAGTTTGCATACTATAATATGATTTACTACGGGCAAATCAACTGAAACCCTGCCTGATATTCCTGCCTTAATGTGGAGAAGAGGCAAGACATAATTTTGGGGAAGAAATCAGAGATTCTGTGGGAAAACAGGAACATTGTTTTGGCAGAAATGATACAGATGCACATGTGTATTAGTAACAGAGATTGTCATTTGCAAACAATTGCTTTCAGGAAAAAAAGTAATGAAAACTTAGGTAGAAGTTGGAGGAAAATCGGGGAGCTATAGAAATATATGCACACTATTTATTTTTTCTAATCCTTAGACAAACTTCTTTTAATCAAGACAATTACTCAGGATCAGCTCAGAGGAGCACTGGTTCTTATGCACTGAAACATGAAACGAGGTTCTCATAATGTGAAGCTCCTGTGAGATCTCAAGGTCACAAAAAGTGAGCTTTATGTAACAAACTTGGGGGGAAAGGATATAAAACCCTGATGGGTTTGAATGCCAAAGTCTGTTGTCCACTGACTGTGCTTAGGTGTTGCAATTGCTTGTTTTGGAAGGAATTTACTTTTGAGTATACTGAGCACACTATTTTAAAGATTAGATCTCTCTTTAATAAGTAATATTTTGTTACCCCAGAATTTTATTATATCAGACTGATCTTTAAATTATGTTTTCTGTTATTAGAGTTTGACCTAAACTCCTAAATAGGTCTATTATGCCCAGTGACCTCATTCTTATCAGGTTTTACAGGTCAGTGGTGAATTAAGCAGCTGGCTTCCTGCTAATTAATCCTATTTAGTTAAAGAACTGGTAGACTGAATTATCTCTGTTAAAAGGAAGTTTTTACAGGATTGGCACCAGATTACTGTTATGAATGACAACCCTTTGCAACTCTGACATACGGTACATGAGCAGAAAGGTAGAAGAGCAAAAAAAGAGGACAGCACACAAATGCTGTCTTGTTCTTCAGGTTTTCCCTATGACATGAATGATCAGAATTATTCCAGAACTCAGATGGCTTTGAATTTACACATTCCCTGCAAGATGAGTCCAGGTGTCTTGTCAGAAACCCAAGTCTCCAGCTGGTGTGACTGTAGATGGGAGAGGCAGACAAAACCAATGGTATATTTCTGTACACAGTCCTTGTACCACTCTACAATAGCAGCATCCTGGCAGAATCGAAACCCACTGTGTGGCAGGAAGCCTCTATCAAAATGTCTGATCCTGAGATTGCACAGCTTGATATAACTGTGAGGCCCTAGAGGGGCCTTTTTAATGTCAAGTTTTGAAATCAATGGGCTACATTAAATAAAATGGAAGGTGAGCCCTTGTGGAAAATACGTGTGAGTACAAAAAGGGTAGGGCATCCAATAACTACACACCGGACAGCAGAAAAGCATTTGGTTGTTCTAGTCCCTGTTGGGTGAGCTGTAAATGCACCAACAGGTTTACAGCCGCTTCTCTTTTATTGTTTTTTCCCTTTTCTTTTTGCCTTTAACTGCTCACCACCATTATGCCTTTCATGCCTTATTGTTTGTTCTAGAGTGAAGTGGACAAAGTGTGTGACAGGCAGAGTTCACCCTGCCACGGGCATATCTTGGGAGGAGGGCAGAGAGGGAGAGGAAGAAGGAGAAGGAAGTGTTTATAAATGACATTATTTTTACTGATCTTGACATATCACATGGAATTTGCGGAACTACGTCTATGAAAAGTACACATTTAATAGGACAGCAGTTGGCACGGGGGAACAAGATTAGCTGTTCTGGGGACTGCTGAACGATGGATGTATTTTTGCCTGAGTGCCCGGAATAACTCACCTGTGCGGATCTTGTGTCACCCATCCAGAGGGCTTTACTGCCCAGAGGTGCCAGGGCCCTGGCATGGGCAGCATCTGCACATCCCAGCTGCAGTACCTGGCTTTGAACAAAGGTTGGACACATGCCACTCCCAGAAGGCTGGCAGGAGCAAGCAGGGGCTGTAAAGATGTGTGTTCACTCTGGTCAGGATGAGGAGGATCATGGTTGGGGAAGCCCATAAAAACTAAATAATTAGAAGTCAAATAATCCACGCAGAAAGATTATTAAATTCTGAGTCCTCTCCTAGGGGCCCTGAGGTGTTTTCCTCTGTTGGCTACTAGCAACAAACTCAAATGCTTGTGGTTTGTGCCACTCCTTAGGATTAGAATCAGAACTAAATTCTTGGTGGATATATCAGATGGAACAGGGCAACACCTGAAAGATGTTTAATGGTGACTGCTGCATTTGTATTATTCAGGGCGAGTAGGAAGTTTGGTTTTAATAATTTGGACATCGCAGATACCAAAAGAAGATATTTGTTGGCTAGCAAGAGGAAAAGAAGGGACAATTATTAAATAAAAAGGACTAATTTAGGACTTCAACTAGACTGAAAACTGTTTTTAGTAGCTCATTTCTCCTTCAAAGGACCACTGCTGGCTAAAGAGTGACCATGGTGTCCAAGCACATCAGGCCCAGGCCTAAGGTAGGCATAATTAAAAACAAAAGGTGATGAAGAGATCTTTACCTGGGTTGTCAGCAGGCTGACCATAATGTAATAAGTCTTTTAATGTTAAGAAAAGGTACTGATATGTGAATGCAAAACGATACATTAAATTACACGTTTTGTGATGAATTGCTAATGTATTATAGTGTCCAAACCTAGTTTAAAGAGTCTCTTTTCAACAACAAAAGAGATATATGAAGTTAGTCTCTTCTGCACTAAATTTGCATAGAAAGACCGTCGAAAGTTCAATTTCTTTATATAGGAACAAAACCACATACACCAGAAAAAGAGATGATGAATAAGAGCAACTTAGAATACATGAAAAGCTTTGACTGCTGGGTCACTGTTCTTTGTCTGCGCTGTGTCTGAGGGCTACAAACATTTTCCTCCTTAGTGTGTACAGAAAGTTTATGAACTGCACTTAAATGTAGGGCATTTGTGCAGCAGTAAAATGAAGGAATTAAAAAATGCTCTCATTTAAAAAAAGAATTTTTGCAAAAATAAATAAACCAACAGGAAATCGGATTCTTGAAATTTCACCAGCATCTTTTCTACGCGGCTGGAGTCAGCCACTTCTGCCTTTGAGGACCACATGTTCACTGTGCTACACTGTATGATACAGCCTAACATGTGCACAGTACAATTAATTTGAGCTAAGCTGAGCTAAGTATACCCAAGTACACTACTGGCTTTCATCACGTGCAGTTAAAGCACTGACCTATTCAGTTCTAAAATGAGTGCCTGGATGTTTTTTCATTCTTCTATACCCTAAGCTGATCTGTGAAAACCAGAGGAGTCAGTTCTGTACTGCGTGGCTCCCTACCACACAGACTTACTGAACAGTCTATTCTGGAACTCATGTACTTCCAAATGACATATAAACCCCTAAGCCTTAAACCAGCTGACTGCACATTTACTGGCATGGTTATTTTTAATTCTCCGCCTCATTTTGCACACCAGCAATAATCTCATGCCGGGCAAATTGGGATGATCTGGCTTAAAAGTTCAGCTGCAGCCATATTAAAAAGACCAGAGGAAATAGATAGCTCATCTCTGGAAAATGCAGCCCTTTGGAGTAACGCCAGAACTCCTTAAAAACAAATCAGCTCAGGATTACAGTTTATAAAAGGCAAAATGGTGAAATCGTTTCCAGGCTGTTGTTTTGTCCCACTGCTTCCATGCCATCGTTAGCAGAGAGCTGTTTTGCTCATCCCTAGTTTTGTGCATTCACCAGGCATGGTGTTTTGAAGGGCATGTGATAATTCCGTGCCTTTAGTACATGAGCATGTAAACAATCAGAGGCAACTACCGCTAAGTAGAGTAGCTGCTGGAAGTGCTACCAGAAGCATCCTGGCACTTCCATCCCAGTCCCCGGCACGCCGCCCATGGGAGAGAAAACGTAGGAGGAGGCAGCCAGAGATGAAAGCTGGTGGAGCAGTTGCAGCTGCTGTCAAAGCAGAAATGGCACTGGTAGTTTCCTCAGTTAGATCTGGGTTTCCTCTGCTCCTGGCGACCACCTCTTTGATCAGCCTACTCTCTTAAGCCTCAGGGTTTCTTCCTTTGTCTGCCTGCTCACCTGTACTGCTGCCTGCTCTGGGCTTCTGTTTGACTTGTCATGAGGTCAGTGGAGATGCAATGCAGGGTGCCTGTGCCCCTGCCTCTTCACAGGACTGGCACAGAATGACATGGGGCTTGTTTGGCCTCTGGGCACAACCAGGGCAAGTGTGGTTAGTAATTAAACACTGAGCTTCTGTAAGAGTGAAATTTAGGTGTGGAAGGCAGTGATGAAAAGCTGCACACTTTGATTAATAGAAACACCAAGTCACTTTGCCTGCAGGGGATCAGCTGCTTTTAAGATGTCACTGGTTTACTTATAAAGATGATGGAAGACAGATGCTGGAAGGATGTGTGCAACACCAGCGTTTATTAGGCATCTGCTGCTTAACAGCAACCAAGGTGCAATTGTTCAGAGCAGCAAAGAGCTGTAAATTATGCGGTGCATATTAATATTGTAGACAGATAAAAATGTATTACCTGCCTCAAGTGGGCACACAGTGTGATGTAATCAGCAGAAAAGGAATAATGCACCTCTGCTTCCTTGCTGCAGATTACCGTGTTGGATGGCTGGCAGAGCAATACCTATCAGAGGAAGCTTTTTCATAAGAAGTTGCCTCATCAGTGGGCTCACCAGAGACACAAGAGTCCTACCAAAACAATGTCCTGGGATTGTTGGGAAGAGCCTGATGGGGAATCAACCCACTTGCATAGAGAAATTCTGTGCACCACCTCAAGAAATAGTCCAGGGTTGTTTGTGGGGTCTTCTTTGTAAAAGCACAGATTGTGTCTTCATAAAATTCTCTGTATGTAGAGCCAAAATCCTTCCCCCATTATTCTAGTAGGAATCATAGCAACATTTGGCATGTGGAATAGAAATCTTTCTCTGAAGCTCTGCATTAGTACAACAGGTCTCCAGGGCAAAGCAATATTTGGAATTCAGTGGCAAATGAAACAAATGTTATGCTGATAAATAAGAACCTCTGGGGGTTAATTTGAAAACAAAGACTATTCTTCATCAGAGGAACAAGAAATAGACTTATAAGATTCCCACGCCACTCACTCTGGTTTCATTTACCAGATCACCTCGCTGGACCGCAACACTTGACAGCACTTTCAGATGCACGGTGGTAAAATCACAAGAAATTCCTCAGTGTCGGGGAAAAAGAATTGAGGAGGAGTCTAGACTGCAAGGGAGTTGAGGCTGTTGCTCAGGATAAGAATAGGTTTGGATATGAGTAGGAGGCAAGCTCAGGGCTCTATTTCAAAAGGATGAAATTTCACTAACTGTTATCTGCATTTTGGCTCAGATAAGCTTAGAGGATTTTCACTGTGACGGGGGATATTTAAACATCAGGGCTGGAAAGGAAGGTTCCATTCCCAGTTCAGTGCTTTTTTACTATCCCAGTGGTGGATTGAGGCTACATGCTGCGATGACTCCTTCTAACTCCTTAGCAGGGCCCACCTGAAGGTTTGCATGTCCAAGGAACCTGTCCAGAAACAAGTGAGAGCTAAAAGGACCATGTAGTGCTGCGACTAAGAGAGTTTTTGCACTTGGACTTCTAGTCTCTGCCCTTTTATCCTTGTGAGGGCTTCACAGTAAAAAAAATAACATAAATGTGACAGTTGCCCTTATTTTGGTGTTAATGTTATTTGTGCCGTACTATTTTTATCTACGCACAAAGCCAGCTTACAGTTCAGAGCTCAGCTGGGCTATTGCTGAGCTCAGCAGGACTGAGGAGCTGAATCTGCTGCTCTGAAGAAGAGGCTACTTCTGCCTCTTGGGAAGGGGGCAGCAGCTGGTCTCCAAACTCAGTGGGAGCTGGATGTGGGAGCTGGTCTGGTCCTTTCCCAGTCAGGGAAAGGCTCTTGGCTCCTAGGTCTTGCTGATTTCTGAGATCTTCAAAAGCACTGACAGCCATGCCTCAGTGGCACAGCTCAGTGAAGACTTATGTGCTGTGGCAACTGCTCCTCAGGGAAGCAACAACTCTCCCATCTGCACAGCAAGAGTTTGTAGTTCTCTCTGAGCTAAAACTGGGTTGCAGCTGCTGCTGTGCAGCTGCCCATCCCTCCCAGCAGTAAATAGTGCTGGCAATGCTCTGGCGGTGCTCAGGAAGGGCTGGAGCCCCAAGGTTCTTGGCTGGCATTGCACAAAGACTGATGGTAACTTGCAGCTGTGGTAAGTGATGGCCCTTGATGCAGCTCGTTCCACTTGGGATCCTGCAGGGTCTCAGCAAGAAAACCGGCAGCACAGATTGGAGCCTTCTCCTCATCAGAGGTGCCTCTCTGCCCTTCTACTGAGGTGGTGGCAAGGCATACTGCTACATAATAAGTTGCCTAAGGTACTGATCTGTATAATTTTCACGTTCCTGGAGGAAAAATCCTTCATGGGAAAAACACCCTTTTTTTTTTTTGGCACCCATGACATGCTTTCCTTTCTAATTAGGAAAAGAATTGGTTGTTTTGTTTGGTTTGTTGTTTTTTTTTTTTTTTTAATACTCTGCTTTTGCTTTGAAATGTACTTGATAAATTGCCTAGTACATTTTTTATCCATACTCTGACTAAACACTGTCATCATTTTGCTCTTTGAATCTAGCATACCGAAACAGTGCACAGTATGGAGAAGCACGGTTTCCTGTGAAGGAAAAGGAGACCCATGGAAGAAAAAAGGAGTGTTGTAGGTAGGTGCTGTGGCAAAGTACATCACTGTATTCTTGTTTGTGACAGCAGTGCAATTCCAAACCAGGTTCTTGCTCCAACTGTCGTCATTAGCATGTAGAGAGCTGAGAACCATTGGTGGTACGGAAAGAAGAAAGGATTAAGGGGAAAAAAAAAAGAGAAGAGGAACAAATTTGCGTGTTTATTAAGATTAAGAATGGATGCCTACTGAGATCTTGCAATTCTGGAAAAGCCAAGGCAACACCAGGATTCAGGTACAATAGCAGTGCTCACTGGCCCAGCATGGTGGCATTCCACAGGCACGAGCAAAGTTATTCCTTGCTAAGATGTCTGACACAAACTGTGATTTTCCAGTGGTAGCAGAGGGGGCCATGAACCCCCTTACTAGTCTCTTGTAAGACACACAAACAGACTGTGGTACTGTCCAGCTCTTTGCTTCTTTGGATGAGTGCTCTCACACCCTTTTGGTCCATTGCTACACAGAGTTTTGGTGGTGTTCCCACTTGCACAGTCCTAACATGTTGTGTTTCATTCTTTCATCTTCATGGCATTTTGATTCTTTGCCTTTAGGCCAAAGACCCATCCATAGAACTCTAGATAACTAAGATCTGCTCTGGTATGTGTGATGGTTAAGTGTTGGCTCCAAACAAGCACATTTTGCCTCCCTGCGAACGGCTAGAGATAGGCAACCTTATTTAAGAGCAGTCTGCTACCTTCAGCAGACTTGGGTGAGATGTAAAGTCATGTGGGATGACAACTAAAGAATTCTTATTGTGCCTCTATGCAGGTATTTGTCAGTATTACTTTAACAGGCAGTTTTAACAGGAGGAGCATCAAATCTGGGATTATATCTCACTTTTTTATAGTTGCTAAGAATAGTATTCTGGGAATATACATGTCATTTCAATGTACAGCAAATTTCAATGCAAACACTCCCTGCCTAAACTGCCTAAACCTGACCTCTGACTAGGAACATAATGCACATTTTTAACAGTGAGGTTAATTGGGTAATAAAACACATTTTCAGTAGCAATCCGGTTAATTTCCAGCATTTATAGACTGTAATCAAGACGGAAAGGTGCCCAGACTCCATCAGGAGTCATAGTCCTGGCAGTGAAAGCACTTGGTAAAGCAGCATTTGTTTTGTAGTAGGTGAAACTACATTATGGCTTTGACTCCGTGAAACCAGTTCTGTCTGAATGATCAGTAACCTAATTTCTGTTAGTTCACATTGTGTATTTTCACTCTGCAGTTTGCTGTTCCAAAAGCAGAACAGCTTGTTTAAATCTGATATGATGAGTTTCTCCATCTCCCCTGGATAAAAGGCAGAATGCTGAAATCCACGTGAGCTTAATGCATTGTAGGGTAAACAAAACATGAAAAAGTAAAATTGGCATAAAATCCTATCAGTCAGAAGTAACTGGGATTGCATAAATACGTGAGTCATGAAACATTGCAGGGATGTCTTTCCTATGGGGGTAGAAAGACTGAAGCTTTAAACTCTCCTACATACCAATGAAAAATATGGCGTCTTGAAAAAAAAAAAAAAAAGGTAAAAAAAAAGTCTTATTCTTGACTTCCATATGACTAGGAATACCTAAGATATTGTATAGTTCATTTTTATTGCATTTCAATCCCAAGGGCCAATGTGGGCAAAATCACAACAATATCTGAGTGTAAAACATAACTGAACCTGAGAGCACAGCTATTTTTTACAGAGGTGACCTAGAGAAAAAGGGTTTGCCAGGACCGCACCATCCTGTGCTTTGTAGGGTGGGATGGCTGCCAGCCTGACATGGAGGAGATGAGAGGTTTGTCATCTCCTGTGTCTGTTTCAGCCCCAGATCTGAAAAATCTTGCTCGAGAGCAAATGCTGATGGGTTTGTCTAATATAAGGTACTGCAAAGTACTGGTGTATTTAGGCTATGAACTTCCTAGGTGAGGAAGAAATAGGTCTTTTGATAGATTAACCTTTTGGTGCCCTGATGTCTTGACTTGGCCAGTGGCTGCTGGAGCAATACACACATTGAATAGCACTATTTCAATTAACACTCAGCAGCATTGCAAAAAGTCACTGGCAGGCTCATCAGAAAATTCTGATAATTTGGCCTTCTTCAAACTGCACCTTTTCAAAACATCACAGTATTTAGTCCAAACATTGACTTTTTTCCCAGGATGAGTAAAACATCTTTCCAGTAAAACCTGGCAGAAGGAAAATAAAACTAATAAAACAGTAGTACTTTGAAAGCACAAAGATTTCTTTATTTATCTTTGAAGATAACTTTCTAGTATCTCTGATTTTCATTTTATTCAAAGAACCTTAGTATTGACTACTCCAGAAGTTGATGATAATTCCAATACTAATTCCTAGTATTGACTATTCCTTCACAAAATGTCCAACATGAAAATAAATTTTGGAACTACAGAATATCAAAGTATCATACTACTTTGTGCATGCATGCAAGAGAAAGAGAAAGCCTTTGGAAAAAAAAAATAAATCAGATTTGAATACTTTTGTGAGAAAAAAATAAAAACAAGAAAACCCCAACAAAACCAGACTTTGACCTCTGCTTCCACACCCATGCTCAGACTAGTTCTGAGGAAAGATATGAATCAAACAAAATTTGGAAAGGGTTGCAAGTGTGTCTGGTACAGACAAGGTCTTAAGAGTTTATTTTGAAGGTACTTTATTTTGGGCTATTGTCAATAACAGTACTAATCATTTTGGTACTCAAAGTTATTTCTAGCAAGTCTCCATTTACTGTTTTCATGAAACTAATTTTTAGATTGTGTATGTGTTGTGCAAGGGTGAGGCTGGGCTCTGTTCGGATCTGATGGCTCTGTGTTAATTCCCAACATTTCCCATCCAAGTCAAGTTCTCTGAACTTTTGTCCTGTTGGCTGATGCCTCCTTGAGCTCTCCCCACTCTCTGGTCTGGGGCAGCAAGCGGCAGAGAAGAGCCGTAACACGCTCAAGCACTCCGGTGGGTCACCAGCGGTGGAGCGGGGGGAGCGGGATGGAGCCGGCAGCTGCCCGCAGCACCTGCCAGCAGCTGCATATGGGGTGACAGGAGGGAGGGAAAAGGGTACAGCAGCCTGCATTCTCCAGAAATTTTTTATCTAGAGCTGAGTTGATACATTCACATGCTATCTGGGCGGAGAACAACTATGAATATTCTTCAGTCTTATAGCTGCTGTTTCCAGCAAGACAATTGTGTAGCAACACAGCAAATAACATAAAGAAGTTTTGCAGTGATTGCTGCCCAGCAATGTCTTTCCATCTCAACAATCAGAGAACAAAAAATTAGGTCACGATCTCATTTTTAATGTTTTAGTTGCCGTTGGCCTCTGTATGAGATAGGCCCAGCCAGCCGTGCTAAGGCACTTTTGAGCAGAGATGGAAAGAGCCACTGTGCCAAGCCTGGGTGGGAAGCTGCAGGGCAGCTGTATCCCTGTGCAACCGCCAGCATTCCCACTGCAGCCAGGGCTGCCGAGGGGCCCCAGAGCTCCCCTTGCACAGCCTGTTCATCCACACTTGAGACACTGCACATTCAGCCACCTGGAAATTGTGGCTCTCAACGTCCATCTTGCTACAGACTATTGCTTTTTTATTGTACTGAACATCTATTTGCATTTTTAACATTGTCAAAAGGAGGTAGGGAAAATCATCATGATGGTACCAGCTGTTTGTCTTTCCAATGTGAATAACTGCCCTTAATAGAATGATTAGAAAGAAATAAAAGGAGGAATGATATTACCAAACTTTTCATGACACAATTGTGATAAAATTGTGTTGTATCTTTTTTCTGAACTTCTTCTGAGGCTGTTTTATGGACTTTCTAGACTTCTTTTCTTCTGCCAAGCCAATCCAGGCTGCTGCTTTTAATGCCTAGTAATGATAGCAGTATTGATGTTTTTTAAGGTTTTTAACAAAAACGAACATGTCTGGCTGAGTCAACACTAGTTTTTGGACTGAAGCAGTGTTCCTGCTCAGAAGTGAATCCCCTGACTGTCTGTAGGTAACACATGGTGGCTGTGTTGGCAGAGCAGCTGTGTCACTACAAACCCAATTCCTCCTGAAAAAAACTAAACTGGTATTTTTTGCTCCTGCTGGGCACCAAATGGGAACAAATTCCTAGACTAGGCACACCTGAAGAGTAGCAGTTTCTGGCTCTTTTTTTCTGCCAGAAAGAGCATGTTCCAGTTTTAGGCACCACGTCTTGGGCAGAAGGGAGGCAGAAAGATGTTACAGTCGCAGTTGATGTAGTTCAGCCAATAAAATACTTAAATTCCTAAATTCAGCAGAGCTCACCTGGAGAGTACACTCTCTGCTACGTGGCCAAGCTGAATGAAGAGCTCACACTGAGGACTTTATTAGGCAAATACACACAAACGCATACACGAGAAACACATTCATTGCTATTAATTTTCATTTGTTCTAGAGCAGGACTAAGAGTATGGGTGAGATGAAGAAACTAATTGAAAAATATTGTGCAAACATACAGAAAGACATGATTCATATCACACATCTTGTGTTCCTACTAATTGCTTGGGCAGCACAAACAACCTGAGTGAGTAATACAATCAAAATTCTGTCAAAGAATTGCTGCTCACATCGACAATTTAAAACCCCCCATCTTTTCCTTCCAAAAGTGAGTTTGTCATTAAATGGACAGAGCATGTTCACGAGCTGAATTAATGCTTTTATTAGCAACAGCATTAGCAGTATCAGTCATAATTTGAATAATCTCTGTAACTCATGCAAATATTTCTAAATTTCTTGTAACGTACTCCACCCTAATTCATTTTCTTGCTACAGTTCTTAATGATTTCTGCTGGTTTAAAGTGATGTGGGCTTTCACATTCAAGTAGGACAGAGGAGCAAAAAATCCATAGTGTATATATACCCTAGATAAAGTACTGCACTGATAGACTTCTATTTCTCTTCTATTTAGACAGTTTATTTAAAAATATATGTAAAATACCCTTTATCTCATGTCTGTTAACTAGGGGAAGAGAAGTGAAAAGAATTGCACATCAGTGCAAATAATCCTTTATCTATACAAAGAGTGTGATGATTAATATCCCATGCACCTTTCTGAACTGAAAAAACATAAATGCAGTGATTCTGAGTGGAAACTATTTCCTCTCTTCTTTCAGGTGAGTGGGAGGTGATTTGCAGGTGCTTACACTGAGAAAGACAGGGCTTGGCTGGCCCTTTTTCTTTAGCAAAGCCCAGCAGTGAAAAGGTCTTCCTTCTGAGATGCATTCACCTTGTCTTTGGCAAATCAGTGTTCTCCACAATGAACTTCTGCCCATTTTTTTTGTAAAGTGGGCCAGTGATAGCACCTGAAGAGAGATCAAAAGTCACACTTCATGGGGAAATTAAACAAGATCCACATAAAATAGCATTAAATCCTACTGACCAGCGCAAATGCACTGGTACATTCTGCAGTATTTGAAATACTGCTAAAATTTCATTGCAACATGCTGAGAAACATAAGTTAAATGAAATGTTGGTTACTCCCAGACAGGAAGTTGTCTCAGTTTCTTGGATCTGGCTTTGCTTAATATGGGATGAGCCTCCAAGTCTGATCTTTGTCCTTGCTCTAGAAATCAGTAATCCAGCTGATTGCTTATAATGATAATTTGCTTATAAATAAGGTGGTAGTTACTCCTTTTGAAAGATTAAATCATGTGCCCTAGTGAACTATGGCTCACCTGAGTGATGCCAGTCTGGGAATGGGGTTGTGTTTTAACCTCTCAAAGCCTCCTAACTACACACGGAGAGCAGTGATGCCTCACCCACCCCCATGGTGGGACCCCTGTGAGCCCTGCCCTCGGCTGTCACCTGGCTGGGCCTGAGGAGCCCCGGGCATCGCTCTGCCCTGCAGGGAGATGGGCAGCGCTTGTCGCTCTCCTCTCGGGGTGCATGGTCAGTTTGAGGACATGCTGT
Source organism: Eulacestoma nigropectus (assembly GCA_013397775.1). Taxonomy (NCBI): domain Eukaryota; kingdom Metazoa; phylum Chordata; class Aves; order Passeriformes; genus Eulacestoma; species Eulacestoma nigropectus. The sequence continues at coordinate 2,695,112 of VZTE01002104.1, forward strand.
TCCTGCACCCAAGGAGAGAGCGGGGGCTCCCTGTGCCCAGCAGCGGTAGCTAGTGGCCCAGGTTCCCAGCACCCGGTTGCAGGCTCCCCTCAACAGGCTCCCCTGCCAGAAGGCTGCTTAGTCTGAATATTTATTTTAAATAAAGGAATAAGCTGGCAAACCCTATTCAGTATGCTGGCAGTCGTACAACGTTCTGTTTCTGCTGTTAAGCTGCAGTCCCTCGTACACATTTGGCTTTTAAAAGCTTTCTACTTTCTTTTAATTTTTTTTTCCTTTTCTTTCTTTGCTTTTTTTTTTTTTTTTTTAATAACGCATTGACACAGAGCAATACAAACACTTTCATAGCCCCGTGAGTGGCACGGGGAGGGGGCGACGGTGCCGCATGACGGGGGCACGGGGTGGAGCGAGGAGCAGCCCCGTGCTGCTGAAGCCGTAGGGAATGTGGGCAGCGGATCAGAGCCC
>VZTE01002105.1:0-18273 GCA_013397775.1 Eulacestoma nigropectus
AACATTTTAACCCTATGCTGTCATTTCCTCGGAGGAAACCTGCCTCAGCTGCTTTGGAAATGGTTTTATTGCCTTTGATAGGTGGAATCCGTGCAGGTGGGCCCTGCTGAGATAAATGAGCTGTGCCCCCTCCTCTTGTCTCAGAGAGCACCTGGGTAGTGCTGGGCCAGCTCAGATGGAAGATTTTTATTTTCTTTTTATTTTTTGGAGCAGCAAGATCCACAAAAACATCTGCATTGAAGCTCTCATCTATTCTTTTGGGGTTTTTTTTTGGTTTTTTTTTTTAATCTTCTTGGGTTTGCTTTCGTTTTCTTTAGGATGGGAAATATTGCACTCTTATGTGGATGTTAATGATTAATTTGATTTACAGAGTTCAAAAGTGCTGGTCCAAGCACAAAATCAAAAGTGAGGAGGAAAAGGACTGCTGGTTTATTTTGTTTATTGTTCTTCTGTGTGAACACAGTAAAGTGCTCTTAATTTTGGTACCTCTGGCTGTCACCATAGCCAGGGGCTGTGGGAACACATTGCTCCTGGGAGGATTTCTGGCCAGAAAAGGCATTTTTTTGTAGGACTATCGGTGATCTTTGAGTGTGAAAATGAGGTGGACTCAGAAAAGAGGAGTAGGAATAATTGCTCATCTCTTGCTAAGAGCTGGTCTTTCATCTTTTATTCAGAATTTTGATTTCAAATCGTAGCAGGAAAGCTGGAAAATATTCCCTGAGGGTTTTTGCTCTGCTCTGGAGCAAACGGATTGTTGTCTGAGCAGGATTGCAGGGTCATATGTTTTGGCAAGAGCTTTACTTTGTGAGCTACTTCTGTGTGTTCTCTTTATTTGCACTGTGCAGCAGTAACTACATTTTGCATCTGAAATTTTACTCGGTGCCACGAGAAAAAGCTCAAGAGCTTGGGGCAGTTGTGGCTGGACTTGGTCACAGACATCCCCAGGGTGAAGTCTGGCTGATCCCAACTCCAGGGATTCAGATGGATCATGGTCAGCTGTAGCTGCTTTCCCAGCAGGAGGTTTTGTTCTGCTTTAGACCTGGTCACTACTGGCGTGCCCTGAAATAAATCCCATCATTCAGGGCTGGCCTTTCTGTGTGGTCCAGTCCTGGGGATGAGCATTCAGAAGGTCCTGGAGGTAGGAACTCGCTGTTGGAGTGAGTGGTTGTTATCCCCAGGGGTTCACGACCCCAGTGGCAAATCTGTCATGAATTTGTGGGCTGGCTCTCACCCACTGTGGGCTCTGGCTCAAACCTGGGACGTGCTCTGGTGTCACAGAGCTGGAGTTTAACCCCGAAGTTAAACCATGCAGCTGATCATGTGGTAAAACCCCACACACTGCTCCCCTTTTCCTTTTGGAAAGGGTTTTTGTTCACCAAGGGTTAGCAGAAGTCAGGGATCAGAAGATACCCTGGTTCCTTGTTAGATATCCAAAGGCCATAAATATAAATATGGATTGAGACCCCACCTGCAGAGCTGCCCCAGCCCTGGGGCCCAGCACAGGGAGGACGTGGAGCTGCTGGAGAGAGGCCAGAGGAGGCACCAGGATGAGCAGAGGGATGGAGCAGCTCTGCTGGGAGGAAAGGCTGGGAGAGCTGGGATTGTTCAGCCTGGAGAGGAGAAGCTTTGGGGTGACCTCAGTGTGGCCTTGCAGGGCCTGAAGGAGCCACCAGGAAACCTGGAGAGAGACAATTGCCAAGGGCTGGAGGGACAGGACCCAGGGAATGCCTTCCCAGTGCCAGAGGGCAGGGCTGGATGGGATACTGGGCAGGAATTGTTCCCTGGGAGGGTGGGGAGGCCCTGGCACAGGGTGCCCAGAGAAGCTGTGGCTGCCCCTGGATCCCTGGCAGTGCCCAAGGCCAGGTTGGACGCTGGGGCTTGGAGCAGCCTGGGACAGTGGGAGGTGTCCCTGCCCATGGCAGGGAGGTTGGAATGGGATGAGCTTTAAGGTTCCTTCCAACCCAAACCATTCTGGGATTCTGTGGCTGAACGGTCTCATTTGGGTTGTGCTAATCAGAAACTGCCTTTGAGAATGGCTTAGGAAGGAGACAGAACCATTAGGGTGGTTTGTTCTTTCTTCCTGTCCCCTTGGGAAATAGCATAAAATCCAAGGTGGAGCTGGATTCTTTTGGATGTTGTGTAAACCACTTAATTGCAGTAAGTAAAAAGGTAAATTTACCTGATAGTCTCATTGTGAACAAGTAGAATAACTGACAGCTCACCCTCGTTTTGTGCATTCAAAGGAAGTTTTTCCTTACTTTAATCAGTGTTTTACATCTTGTGTCTGGTGATAACAAGGTGAACCTCATGGAAGTGGTGTCAAAGTGCTGCAGCTGCTCTGTGGGAATTGCACTTTGTCTCCCAGTTTTTGGAACATACTCCATGGCAAAGGCTGATTTTTTTTTAGGTCAAGAAGGCAGGGGCTGCTTTGTTGTCTCTAAAAAATTCCTCCATGGGAGAACAACTGCTTTGTGTATCCAGTTGTGTCTCCTACTAGTGCAATGTTTCTTTTGCAAAAAAGGAATTTTTGCTGTAGCTCAGCAGCTTGAACCCTCAGGGTTTAATTAATGCTTCTGATAACTTTTATGAAACCCTTGCAGTTTACTTTTGGTTTTTTTATCAGCGTTCTTGCTTGGAATTTGTGCCGAAGGAAATAAATCCAAATAGATTTTTTTTTCTTACAGAATGTGCCAGTGCTCTGCTGCCGTTTTGTTCCTTGAAACTTTCAGAGCCTTGATCTTTGGGAATGATTCCTTTGTACTCCCAGTTTGCTCCCAACACTTGGTGTGAAGGATGTTCTCTTCCATCAGGGCTCAATCTTTGCTGCCTAAAGCAACCCTTCCTCAGCAAATTCTTTGGGTTGTATCCAATTCTCCTGCAGTTCCTCTTGCAAACTCACGATATTGTTGATATTTGGATATTTTTCCATAACCTTTTCCAACTGAAAGCCATCCATATGCTCTGTTCTAGATTGTGAAGTGGTCAGACTTTTGTTCACCCTTGGCCTATAAACCTGGTGAACCTTTTAAGTTAATTGCTGAAGCGAGTGTAGATAATTTCAGTAGCCTTGGAATAGCCTTCCTGGAAGACAGGCTGCAGATGGATAACGGGATGGTGCCACACAGGATTGTTTGTAAGTATCCTCCTGATCATTTTTAACAGCACAACATGTTTGGTTCATGGTTATTTTAGGACTTTGCACAAAGTCTCTGTACCTACCTGAAAAATTTGCATTTATTTTGACAGAGTTTCCTTCCCTTTGGGATTCCGGGCAGTTGATGCCTCTGTAGCTCTGCTTTAATTTTATAGGATCGTGGAATGGTTTGGGTTGGAAGGAACCTTAAAAATCATCCATTCCGACCCCAGGGATGCCTTCCACTATCCCAGGGTGCTCCAAACCAGAAGTTAGAAAATATTTTCTCTAAGTCTTGTTTGTTTGATTAACAAATCTATGAAAAAACCACCAAAAAATCACCAAAACTGGAAGTTTTTAGGCAAATGTTCTATTTTTTTTTTTCATATTTGAAATTGAAGTGTATTCAAAGCATGGACATGAACATGGATTGAGAACAGTCTGGAGTGGGGGGGTTTTTTGGGGTTTTTTTTGTGAGGGTTTTATTTGCTGGGTTTTTTTTAATGTGGGTCACAGTGCACTGGCAGAAATTAAGGAATGACAAAATCAACAACATTTAGCTGGAGTTGCAAAAGGGTAGGAATAGTCTCCCAAAAGAATCTGATGGGAAATTTTGTCTCTTGGTGCTGTTCTGCACAAATATTCCTCCAAGGAAGGATGGAAGCCGAGAGTGCCTCAGTCACTCCCTTTTAAAAATGATTTCTGCCTCCTTTTGCTTCCAGTGCTGCTCCAGAACAGGCTGGGGGAGGCTCTAGATGGAATAACATAGGCTGGAAGCTGTGAAATTCTCCTGGGATATCAAAAAAAAATCCTGTTTCAAGTTTCTGCTCCAAAGGAGATGAAATTCCTAGGGAAAGGGATTGAAGTTGGATCTGATGTGTTGTAACAAAATGTTGTTCATCAATTTTCTCACTGAGTTAAAAGCCTGATAAATTCATTTGGTTTTGTGTGAGTGGAGAAGGATTCAGTAGAATTTTTCAGACTTTGACCTGAAGTATTTTAATGGCTCAGCAGCTGAAGAAACCCTCCCTTATGAAGGGTATTTTTGCTCTCCTCTTAGTTTGCCCTGCACATTTCATGCTGGCAGCAATCATCTTTGCTCTTCTCTTCTCACTTGGATTTGCTACAAATTATCTTCGCATTTCTATCATTTTCAGGGAAAAAGGGGAATTTTTAACAGTTCTTCTTATTTTCTTGTTTTCCCTTGCATTCTTGGCTCCCGAATCTTGCTGTGGGTGGGTCTCTCTCCCTTTCTGAGGACTGAAATCAGTTCAAGTGTCCTTTGACTGCCTTTTCTTGTGCCAGACCTTTATCTGCAGCCTTCAGCAGTGCAAGAGACGTGGTTCAATGTCTGTCTCTTACCCAATACCATCACTTTATTAGCTTATTTCAAAATAGTTTATTTCAAAACAGCAGCAAGTGATTTTAAACCCTGCCCTCCTTAAAAGAGCAGCATTTTTCCAGAGGTACTTTCTTTGCTTCATTTCAGATTTGTGTTATGAGTGCAAATTCATGTTGTTCTGGAGGGAAACTGGATTTGTTGTGTCGAATAAGTGAAATTCTTGCTGTTACAGAGCGTTTGTACTGAAATTAAATTAATTTCTGCTCTGTTAGTGGTATTTATCATAACTCTTTTAATATCATTATTCTAACCCCTTTTTTTTTTGTATCCTTTACCTTTCCCAGCTGTCTATTTACAGGAATCTGCTCTGAAGGAGTTGGCCCAGGAGGCACCGTCCGTGAAAGAGAAAAGTGCAGACATGGATGCAGTAACTCCTGCTGGGAAATCAGGACTGGGACGAGGTGAGGAGGAGAAATCCAAGCTGGAGGAAGGAAGGGAGCAGGAGGATGAAGCCACCAGCCTGTGTGACAAGGAGCCAGGAGGTGGGGAACATCACCACTTGCACCTTTCCAGCTGCCACGAGTGTCTGCAGCTTGAAAACAGCACCATCGAGTCCGTGAAATTCGCCTCGGCAGAAAACATTCCAGAGCTTCCCGATGATTGCAGCAGCAAGACGGAGGAGAAGGAGGGTGAATGTCTGGAGAAAGGAATCAAGAGGATAAACCTTGCTGGGAAACCCCCCAATATATTGATTTACCTGGGCTCTGAGAGTGCCAAGGGGAGGTTTGAGCAGGTGAAATCAGTGCTCAGGGAATGCATCGATGCTGAGAGCTACACCATCTACCAGCTGCAGCAGGAGCGAGTGCTCAAAGATCCCTGGATTGAGAACTCCCTGCTGCTGGTCATTGCCACGGAGGAGCCCATTCCTGAGGGGAGCCACAAGCAATTCATGAGATTTTTGTCTAAAGGGGGGAAGATTCTTGGGTTTTCTTCGTCCTTCACGTTTGGGGGCGTGCAGATAAAGCACAAAAACAAACTGAGGAAGGCTGTGCATGAGTTGGTGGTCTCTAAAAAGGACAGTACTGAGGTGAAGTTGAACCTGCTGGTCAGTGGCTGCGTTTTTGAGCGAGGGATGAAGGAAGATCCCAGCAGAGTGAAGATACTGAGTCGGTTAAATAATGCTGATGAAGACACAGTTATTGTGCACCTGACTTACGGGAGCAGTGGAGGAGAAGCTGTCCTGTGCCAGGTACTGTGAGCAGGGAAGAGCTGTGCAATCCTGAAACAGTTCCCTTGTTCCCACTGCATGTTCTTGGGGATTCCTGTCAAGGAGAGGTGTGGAATCCCGGAATGGTTTGGGTTGGGAGAGATCTCAAAGCTCATCCCATTCCAACCCTGACACCTTCCACTGTCCCAGGCTGCTCCAAGCCCCAGTGTCCAACCTGGCCTTGGGCACTGCCAGGGATCCAGGGGCAGCCACAGCTTCTCTGGGCACCCTGTGCCAGGGCCTCCCCACCCCCTGAGGTATAAATGGATGTCCTGGATGTACAAGGAATCCAGATGCAGGATGGGTTTCTATTGCTCTTAAAGAATGGGAATGTCTCTGCTGTTCCATTTCCTTGTAGTCACCACGGAGCCAGGCACGTGTGGATCAGGCGAGATCACAGAGGGTGGTAAAACAAAGAACAGGTTTGTGTAGGAAGCAGGAATTTTACTCATCCATCCGTGTAAATATCTCCAGGGGGTGCCAGGGGATGGTGCCAGACTTCCCAGTGGTGCCCAGTGACAGCACAAGGAGCAGTGGCCATAAACTAAACCACAAGAAGTTCCACCTCCACATGAGGAGGGATTTCATTCCGTGGAGGTGACAGAGCCCTGGAATGGCTGCCTGGGGAGGTGATGGATTCTCCTTTTCTGGGGACATTCCAAACCCACCTGGATGTGCTCCTGTGTCACTGCTCCAGGTGACCCTGCCTGGGAAGGGGGTTGGACTGGGATCATCTCCAGGGGTCCCTTCCAACCCCAACCCCTCTGGGATTCTGTCATCTTCCAGGGCAGAGCTTTCCCTTTCTGCCTGCTGGAAGCTGTGCAGGGATACAGCTTGAGCAGATTTTGGGAGGTGGGAAATACATCCCACAAAATCCTTACAAAAATATGAATTGTGGCAAAGCAAGAAGTGTAAAATAAACCTTGCTGGGAGCTTGATTTTTTTGTTTCCTGAGTCCTTATTCAGGCTTTAAAGTTTTAAATGTTTAACATTCTGCACCTACCAAATAGCTCACAGCACCTGGAGGATGGAACTGGGGGAGTCTAGGATGAGCCAAAATCATTCATTCCACTTAAATATAATATCCCAGGAAATAGGTGCTTCTCCAGTGTTATGATATTGTGATCTCTGGTTAAAAAAAAAGGCAAAGCCAACAGCCAAACAAACCCCTCAAAAAATTAAACAGCAGATAAATTGAAGCGTTCATAATATTTTTTTCTTAGTTTTACTTTCTGGATAATGGGTGAGGAAACTTCCATGGGAAGGTCAGTGTTGGTCACTGATTATTTAAATATTCCCAGCTAAAGTTTGGAGTGATGGAAAGGCTGGTAAGAGGTACCTTATAAAAGATTGGTGCCTTTTGCACTGGAATTTTAAGCTGTTTCTAATATTTTGTATTTAGAAAATGAATCTGCCAAACACACTGAGAAAAGCAGGGCAAGACTCATTTTCCAGTGGTTAATAAGTTAAGGAAGTTAACAGCCAGATGGACAAACTTTATGAAAGGTTCTATTTTTACCAATAGATCAGGTAAAGAACTTTTCAGGAGCCCAGAGCACTGAAATTTAACTGCTCAGGGATCAGGTATCGAGACTCTTGCAGCAGTTATGGAGCTCTGAAATGTTCAGGGGTGTCTTAGAAGTGTTTTTGTCTCTTGTCAGCTTAAATCTGCAGGATTTTTGGAAACTCTGTTAGACAAAGTAGGAGTTTATGGCTTTTTTTGTAGGCAGTTCTGCCACCCCTGTGCTGGCTGCTGCTGCTAGAAGATGGATTAGACACTGCTCCTGCAAGTTCTGCTTTGCTGCACCCTTTAAATTGATCCTCCTGCTGGAGTAAAACTTAATACTCCAGAGGTTTTCCCCAGAAAAAAAAGGGCATTAGAGCACAGCTTCAAAAATCAGATTAAAAGGATTAGGGTGACATTTTATAATTCTAAATGACTTCCAGGCTGGGTTTGAAAAGCCCTTATTGTTTTCAGGGGACAGGCAGTGACATCAGCCATTAAATATTCTGGCAGATTTGTTTCCCATTTTTCTGTGCTCTGCTGGTGGGTGGGTGTGCCCTGCCTCATTTTTAATGTGTTTTTTACAATCATGGACTGGTTCAGGTTGGAAAGGATCTTAAAATCATCCCATTCCACCCCTGCCATGGGCAGGGACACCTTCCACTGTCCCAGGGTGCTCCAACCTGGCCTTGGGCACTGCCAGGGATGAGGCAGCCACATTCATTCATATCCCTGAATTTCAATAAAAGTATGTAAAACACGAAGAACATCATTACATTTTGCAAAATGGAAGAAATGAACAAAACCAAGAGCTTTATTTAATAGCATTAAATGAATCTGCAGAGAGTCCAAGGGCTCTGAAATATCTTGTAACACAAAAGGAAAACCAGAAAAAAAACAAGCCAAAAAGGAGGTCTATGAAGGGTTTTTTTTTCCACTTGCATTTAATTTCAACTTTTAAGCATCTGCTTCAGCCTTGAGGAGTGATTTTCCACCAGGTGCAAAAGTAACTTTTTTAGACAGAAGCATTTCTTTATCTGTACTGATTTCAACTTAATTCATGTGACTTGCCTGAGTTGTCCATGTATTGTACAACTTCTAATAAAGCCCTTTCAATTTTAATGTCGTTTTAATTTTAATGTAACTGTAATGTAATTTCAGTTTTAATGTAATTTCAGTTTTAATGCAATTTCAATTTTAATGTAATTTTAATGGAATTCTGCTCTTGTACAAGCCAAGATATGACCAACTTTACTGTTGGTTCTGGCAACCTGAAAAGCAGAAGGTTAAATTTAAGTTGATAAATACAAGTTTGGTCAACTCCTCCAGGAGAAGCTCATTAAGAAGGGAAGTTCTGGGTAGGTTTCAGAGGAAATTGTGGTGTATTGGCAGCTGTGATCCCTGAATTAGAAACTGATTTTAATTTTTTTTTAATATCCTTCCAGGCCCACTTGGAACTGGACAGCAATTCCATGGACGTGCAAACCGAAGAGGATTTTAATTTGCTCAAGATGAGCAATTCCAAGAGATACGAAGTTCTCAAGGAGATCCTGACATCCCTTGGGCTGAGCTGTGAATTGAGTGAAATTCCTGTGTTAACACCCATTTTCCTGCTCTCTCCAGATGAGGTAAGGCTCCTGGGATTTACCCTGCCAGGGAAATTCAGTGTTCTCTTAAACCCACCTTGCTTCTTAGCTGGTATTTTTGTCTGGAGAGTTTTCAACAGATGTTCCAGGTAAGCAAAAAGTTTAATTTTTAATCCATCGCTGGTTTTGTTCCCTGCTAGAAGGAGTTTTGCATTTCACAGTTCATGGGAGAACTGTGCAGGGTTAATTTACTGTATTTCTCTATATTGCTGTATTTCTATTTGCTATATTTCTGTTAAGAACTTTTTAATGCTGTTCTTTTTTAAGGCTGTAGCGAGCTGCAGAAGGAACTGCTTTAAAAAACAGGATTTATTTTTCTTTTAAATCAGGATAAAAAATTCTGGCTGGCAACAAAAATGGAAATAGCGAGGAGCAGAGTGGAGTGAATAGGGAAGGGTCTAGGATTGCACAGGGAAAACTTTGATTCCTGAGGATGTTGTAATATTTCCTGGGAATATTTGTAGTTCAATGGTCAGCTCTCAATGCTGGACTCCTCCATTTGAGACACTCCTCTGAAGAATTGTGAGGAATATTTAAAGCAGTGATTTTTAACTTGTTTTTCTTTAAAAATGACTTCAAAATCCTGTCTGAATTGATTCTCTTATTTGTGTGGCAATGTGGAAACAAAACTAAAACCCATTTAACCTTTTTGACTAATATTAAATGTGCTCCACACACAAGACTTGTTTATTGAACTCTTCCTATTTTTGTTCTCCTCTTTCACTATCTTTTTTTCATGGTTGTTTCTATCCAATGCCCTTGGACTTTTCAAACGTGCCATGAATTAAAATTCAGCTAATTTCTATCCAAACTTGCCATCTAGTGGCTTATCCCAGGGTTGCAGACCATCAAGTAAAGATATTTTAACGATAGATCCTTTAGTTAAAGTGTATACCACAATTAGTTTTTAAAATTTCACTCATAAATTCTATTAATAAATTGTTGTATTCATAAACTTTATGAGTTTTTAATGTGGTTTAATGAGATTTTAATTGTTTTATTTACGTGTTTTAATGGTCGTTTTGCTGTGTGTGGTCATTGTTTCAATGCCTTTCCCTGTAGCCATGATATAATTCCAGAATCTTGTGGAAAAGGAAGTTGCAACTTGTGTGTAACAACTACAGTTCCAAATGAAGAATAAAAATTAAAATTAAAAATAAACATTAAAATAAATAACGAATGTATAGTAGTTTTGCTTTCTCACAAATTATTCCTTTTCCTCCATCCATCATGTTCTCCATAGGTCTCCTTGCTTTCCCAGAGAGCCAGGAGATACCAAAAATGTGAATTATTTGAGGAAATCCTTGATTTTATTGACAGCAAGTGATTTGGGGATGATTTTCTTAGACTTCCCTGTAATAAAAATTCCATAATGAGTCAATTAATGATCAAGCAAGCTCAAGGTCCTGTTACCAGATCCAAAAATAATGACACTTTTATTGTTCCTAAGACTTGGCAGCTCAGGAATGATTCCTCACCCCCAAACTGGAGTTTCCATTGTGTTTAAAAAGTGCTGGTAGCCCTCACCTGCTCAGATTTTCCTAATTAATTTTAGGAACTCCAAGCTCCTTTTGCTTCTGAGGAAGAAATAAGAATTGGTTTTGCTCTGCATTTTCTACTCCATTAAGAAAAAGTAAAGCTGAGGGGGGTTTTTTGGGTAATTTAAAAATTCTTTCAATTTTAAGGGCTGCTTTGGTGAGTTTGTTCTTCAGTTTACAGCAGAGCTGTCCCCTGGGGTTTCCTTGGTGTCTCTTCCACCTTTTATCATCTCACAACTTTCACTAGACCTCTTTTCTGCTACCTTGTGGGCATCAAATAAAATTCTCAGCTTTATTTTATGAAAAAGTATCTTCTCCTGACTTTTCCTTTGCTTTAATTCCTGGACAATCTGTGGTTTTCTGCATCGTTGTTGAGGTGCTGTTAATAATCCCATCAAACCTAGGATGCTGATTGATATAAAGCTGGTTATTAAGAATTTCAGGTCTTCCTTTCCACTCTGTGGGTCTTGGTTGGTACCTTTTGCAGTGGAGTTTCAAGCTATTCCTGAGGGGTGGATTGGAAATTATTTTCTTCCCCTCCTTAGGATTCACATTTTGAAGTTTTAATTTCCAGTTCATGGACCTTAAAACCACAGTCTTGCTGCATGGATTAAAAAAAAAAGCCAACAAAACATGAGCAGAACTGGAATTACTCGATTTTAAATTCAGATAAAAGCTCTGCTCTCTGAATAATGGATGGTCATGTCCATCTTCCGGAGGTTTAGGGGCAATTCTGCTACAACAACAGCAAAGGCAGTGGTTGAATGAAGAACAGTTGAAATGCTGGTTAAAAGTTTAATTAAATCTACACAACTGGACGCTGAATGTAATTTTAGAGGCAAGTATTGATACCAAAACACAGCACTTTTGTCTTTCCTTCTTGCCTTGCTGGGCTGCAGAGCAGTTGAGCAGAGTGTGAGGGAAATCCCGTGTCCCTGTGGGGAGGGGGGGACTCAAGTGTCCAAACCTCTGATCCCGTCGTCTGGCACCCACATGTTCAGTGGCAGCTCCAGGCATAGAGATCTGATTTTTTCTGCAGCTTTGCCCCTCAACTCTCAAATATTTGCTCTTTCAGCCACCTCCAAGGATAATTTTTCAGACATAAATGCTAGGATTGTGTTTTATTGCCGGGAGTTTCGGCGTAACATCTCCTGAGTTTCAAACCAAGGATTTACTCCTTGAAGAATGAGATTTGTCCCAATGGTGATTATTCCCATTAGGAATTGTTCCACCCACACATTTGCTCATCTGAAGCATCTTAAAACTTGAGCAGAAACTCTTCAGGCTCAAAATTCTTTGTGTATTTGAGTAACGCAGTAGCTGGAGCAGAAGCAGCTCAGTCAGACCAGATTTCCATGTCTTGATTCTGGGGTGGCATCGTCTGCTTTTAAATTCCAGGTCCATTATGTCAGCCAAGAAAATGTGGAGTTACTTTATCCTGAATAAATCTTCCTTTGAGGATGGGAAATTTGAACTCTCAGCTAACACTATAATGAACCCTGATTTCAGGGTACATTTTGAGACAATTGTTTCTGAAATGTTGCCATGCATATTCATGGGTGTTGTAGGGCTTGAGATTCAACTTCTGGGAAACTTTAGGGGTTTTTTTTTTTAAATTTCCAGTGCTAAAATCAGGGGTAGTTACACTGAAACTCCCAAGTTTTTGTTGCTGTGCAAGTTTTTGGTTTGCAAGTGAACCAAAAATGTGTAATCTACAAAATAGGAGACTTGCTTGTTTTCTCCTATCCTCAGACCATGAGGATCATCCCTGCCTTACAGACAGTAGAACAAAAACCAAGAGCTCTTTGGAATTATTTATTCCAGAAAGGAAATTTGCTCTTTTCTCTGGCTCAGAAGTAACGTGAGAGCTGAGAAAAATGTTAAATGAACAACAGACCCTGTGAGAGACATGAATTAATCACTGATAAATCGTTTGTGTCTAACATTTTTTACTTTTTTGATGTATTAGATGTATTATTTGAAGTGAGAAAAAACCTTTGCACTCGAAAGGTTTTCCCAGTTTTTCTCTTGGCTAGAAATGAAAATATCTTTTAAGGCAAAGTTGCTTCAAGGAAAAAAAGATGAGATAAAGCAATGTAGATGCATCTGTACCAGTAAAAATGTGTATTTGCTGAAGCACCTTATTGGTTTTGGGAACTGGATTTAGTGTATCTGTAAAACTTTACCCAAGGACTGATAACAGTGCTGTCAACTAAAAATATTTGTAATTTAACTCCGTGGATTTAGGGCTCTTTTCCATAATAAATTCAAAGGAGTTTGTTGAGTTGCAAGGCTTTGAGTTGCCCGTGTGTACAGGGAGGGTGGGTTTGCATTTGCTGGTTTTGTCTTCTTCCCTCTCCCCCCCCCCAAATTCACTTTTGTTGGTTTATAACAAAAACTTGCAAACCCAGAAGGGTCACAGAAACCATAAAGCAAACTGGTTTCAGTGTTGTCATTCATGGGAAGTGTCGATGTCTGGATTCTGATAATAATTCCTGCTGTTGGCTGGTGTTGGAGTGTGTGGTTCTGAAGGGAATTGTTCTCTAAGAATATGGTTTTTGACAGTCTGTGCCTCGTTTATTTCCTCTTTTTGCTTCATTAGCACTCAGGATAATGAAATTACATAGGGGTTGTGTCCAAATTCAACAGTTCAGAGCTGCTTTGGTCTGGTTCTTGTATCTCGGTGATATTTCCTCTTGTACTTCAGTGAATATTTGTGACACTTGTCACACAGTCACATGGTGGAATAAATTCTGTATGTTTTAGCATATCTTTCTTCTTCTCCACAGTCATCTGTTACTCTGCACACCTTTATTAGTGTAATTTCCTCATAGAATTGTTGGTTCTTGAGTTAAATTGTAAACTTCTGTGTTCCAGCTATTTGATAGAGGTAAAAGCTTAAAAGAAGCTCACTCTGTGGAGCAGATTTTGTAACAGTCCAGGGCAAGACGCTTTTCACAGGTAGTTCTGTGCCAAGGCAGCCTGGCAGTCCTGCTTGCAGTGAAGAATGAGTCACAGAATCACAGAATCCAGGTGGGAAGAGCCCTTCAGGATCATCCAGTGCCACCCCAGCAGCACCAGCATCACCCCAAACCCTGTCCCCAAGGGCCACATCCAGACTCCTCCTGAACACTCCCAGAGACAGCGACTCCACCACTCCCTGGGCAGCTCATTCCAAGGCCTCACCACTCTGTGAGGGAAAACTTGTTCCCAATCTCCAACCTGAGCCTCCCCTGGTGCAATTTGAGGCCATTTCCTCTCTTCCTTCCCCTTGGGACACGGCAGCAGAGCCCGACCCCCCCTCACTGCCCCTCCTGTCAGGGAGTTGTGGGGAGCAATGAGGTCCCCCCTGAGCCTCCTTTTCTCCAGCCTGAGCCCCCCCAGCTCCCTCAGCCTCTCCTCATCAGACCTGTGTTCCAGCCCCTTCCCCAGATCCGTTCTCTTCCTTGGACACGCTCCAGCCCCTCAATGTCCTGTCTGAAGTTGTCCTTTTCTTGGCTCTCTTCAGATGCAAAGAGCTTGCTTGGATCACTGAGGGACATTAAATTGACACCTTGTCTTGAAAAATTGTTTTGTTCTGAAACAAAAAAAAACCCGTTTTGCCTGTGTCTGGAGAAGGAGAAGAGAGCTGGAAAGGGTCTGGAAAACCTGTCCTATGAGGAGCAGCTGAGGGAGCTGGGAAAGGGGCTCAGGCCGGAGAAAAGGAGGCTCAGGGGGGCCCTTGTGGCTCTGCACAAGTCCCTGACAGAAGGGGCAGTGAGGGGGGGTCGGGCTCTGCTGCCCTGTACCAAGGGAAAGGAGGGGAGTAAATGGCCTCAAATTGCACCAGGGGAGGGTCAGATGAGAGATTGGGAAAGAAAATTTCCCTGGCAGAGTGGTGAGGCCTTGGAATGAGCTGCCCAGGGAGTGGTGGAGTCGCTGTCTCTGGGAGTGTTCAGGAGGAGTCTGGGTGTGGCCCTTGGGGACAGGGTTTGGGGTGATGCTGGTGCTGCTGGAGTGGCACTGGATGATCCTGAGGGTCTCTTCCAAGCCTTGATGATTCCGTGACATCAGGAATGGCAGTAGTTGACTGTCGGTCAAAGGCACGGGGAAGAAGATGGTGGGGACTGTAGCAGTTAAACCGTGAGACACAGGCACAGGAGTCATTCTTGAAAAAGTTTTCCTGGCTCTCTGTTTGTTCAGAGGCAACTTTTCGTAACCAACCTTATAGTGCAACATGGCTGTGAAACTATAAAAGGCTTTTTACTGATTTGTGAGCCAAAAATTCAGGTGGTCACTTGAGAGGTTGTTTATGCTGGTGGGAAACAGCATTTGACTGACAAATGAACTTTGTTCTTGCTGCCTCCTGTAAATGGCTTTAAGGTGAAGAAGGGCAGGGTTAGGTGGGATATTGGGCAGGAATTGTTCCCTGGGAGGGTGGGGAGGCCCTGGCACAGGGTGCCCAGAGAAGCTGTGGCTGCCCCTGGATCCCTGGCAGTGCCCAAGGCCAGGTTGGACACTGGGGCTGGGAGCAGCCTGGGATAGTGGAAGGTGTCCCTGCCCAGGGCAGGGGTGGCACTGGATGAGCTTTAATGTCCCTCCCAAGCCAAACCATTCTGGAATTCTCTAATTATTAGAAGGCTGGATTATCTCCTAATTTGTTCACTCTCAAAACTTTATTCAGCCTTTTTCATGGAGCTGTTTTTTAAGGAAACCCTGGGATGCTGCAGGTATTCCCAGTGCATTCACCAGTGACTCCAGTGCTGACCAGCGTCCCTGCCCAGCTAAACCACATCAGTGTTGGCACGATATTAAAAATCACCAGGAATCTCTCTTGCTCCCAGAGCCGGATGCACTTGAGGCTTTTCCTACAGCTCCTGTGGTGAGGGAAGGTCTTTGCCACCAGGGGACACTTCTGAGCTGGATTTCGAGGGGAAAACCGAGGAAGGGATGGAAAGCATTTAATGCAGTGTGTGTGTGTGTATATAGATTTGCATTAAAATATCTTTGCATGTTTGCAGCAACTGCCCTGTATAATATTTCCTCCGTTTTAAAACAGCCTTTGAAATTCCACAGGAATCGATGGCATGTAGTGTCAGAATACAGCAAAACATTTCCAATTAGGAAATCTTGATGGCAGATGAAGGGAACTCCAAATGTGGAGCCAAGTAATTCCAGGTGGTGGTTAAAGATACCTTTTCCTTTTTTGCTGTTTATCTTCAGGGGACATTTCCCATGTATTTAGGGGAGAGGGAAAGGGAAATCTGGCAAACATTGCCTTTATTTTACACTTCTCCACTTCAAATTTTGTTTTCCTTCTTGCAGGATGGCAGCAAACATGCTGTTCCTGTTAAACAAGCATGAAGCACATTTGTAGGCACATAAATAATGAACAGCATTCTTACTTTGCATTCTGGTTTGTAAACAACTTTTGGGCCATGTATTGATTCAACAAATGTTTTTCAGGATCATTTGGAAAACGCAGGAAGCTTTGAGGAGTGAAAGAAAATATGTTGTTTATAGCAATCTCCATAAAAAGGGTCTTTATGCTGCTGTGAGAACTAAAAGTTAATGCCTTTTGTACCGAGTAGCATTTAATCTTTCTGTGGAGCTCACTCTGATATGGAATTATGATGTGCTGGCATCTGACCAAAGTGCCACTCGTGGAATTGGATTCTCTCATGTTTCAAGTCTGGCTTCGAGTCAGTGTGCATGATACTTCACAACCACTTTCTTCACCAGGCGTGTTCCTTCTGTACTGGAGAGAATGGAAAATTTCATTATCCCCCCAGAATGGCTTATGTAATATATATTTAAAACATTTGTGATCTCGGGCTGCTGCTGACTTCTCGCTCTTGAGATGGCAGAGAGCGGCACCAGGGCTGAGCATTTCTTGAGTACAGGTTACTCAGCAGAGTGGTGAGGCTGAGTTTTCTTAGTTTCAGTTTTATCTTGGAGTTTGTAGTGGGAATCCAAATTTAACAAGTCAAACCTGTGGTGGCAGATTGGTCCAAATTGAGGTGTCACATTCTGCCTTGGTGTGAAGGCCATAGTTAAAGTGGCTGGGTGTGGATTTGGTTTCAGCACTCCTGATAAAGCCTTTGGGGTCAGGGCAGCCTGGAGCAGATGGGGGTTTGGAGAGCAGGAATCCCGGAGTTGTGACAAACGCTGCGGATCCGCGGCCATTTGGCACCGCTGCGCCCGCTCTGACCTCACTGGTAAAGATCTGACAAAAGTGGCGGATTTCCAAACATAAAAAACCCCTCAAGATTCCCTGACTGTCCATGGGGCCTGCAGCTAATTTATGGAAGTGAGACTGGGAAAATGAGAGCAGGCTTGGCATCAGCTGGAGCCCGGCGAGGTCCTCTCGAGTTACCATTGCTCAGAAATGACGCCTCCTTTCCACAATAGGAAATTGTTGTAGTGGTTGCCTGACAATTTCATTAGGGCTCCTTTTGTAGCCTCACTTCTAAGCAAATTATGGCCACAACATGTATTTAATTAATATAGATTTTAATTAAAGGGACAAGTTGAATAAATATGTAGATAAATATATAAAACCAAGAGGAAACAGAAGCGTCTTCTTAGATTGCTCTTCAAAAAAGATAAAACTGCGAACTTCAGCTGCTTTTGAAACACTGCATTTGCAACATCCAGGTCTTCTGAAGATGTATATTTCTTCCCTTGACAATTCAGTTATGAAATAATGTTGTCAGAAAAATAGTTGTCCACCCCACAAAGGTTATTATTTAAGTTTATCAAGCTGGATTTATTCAGTAGAATTAAGATGGGAGTTTAATTGGAGTTACCGGTTTAAAAGACTCTGTGATGTTCTCAAGAGTTTGTCACTGGACAAAGACTCCAAAAAAACTTTATCAGGTGTGACTTGTGCCAGCAGTTGATGGGGAAGGGACTGCCTTAGAGAATCTGTCGTGTTTATCCTTTGACAGTTCATTTCCAGCAAGGATTTCTGACATGTTGAGGAAATCATGAAATTCCAGGTGCAGGGCGAGTGGAATTTGGCATGTGCCTATCTGGCTAACACGATGCAGTTCTTAGAGTGAAAAGCTGATTAAAGAACAGCTGTTAGCTTAAATCAGAAAGTTTGCTGTGGTTTCTACTGCAACTGCCCTGTGAAAGCTCTTTTTTTGGGGGTTGCAGTGGGTGTTCCCAACGAGCAGAACGTGTTCCAGTTTAATAAAGCACTGTACTCACTTGGCTCTTGGACTGGTGACATGAGTGACAAAGGATTTACGGGAATCTCCAGGCAAGGTTTTCTCAGAAGGAAAAAAAAAATCAGAATACATCTTGTGCCATCTGTTTTCATGGTACACGTATTTTTCTTCTACCAGGAAAAGTATCCTGTGTAAAGGTCCATCAGGGCAACCTGTATTTTACAGTGAGATCATCTATTTTACAGTTAGATCATCCTGAGCTGTTCTTCACAGGATGACATGATTTCATTTCAAGAATTTCAGCTGGTCACAGTTTTACCTCTGCCAGCATTTCCTAGAGGATCCACAGCAGTGATGAAATGTGGTCCTGCATCTGTCTAATTCCATAATTCTATATACAGACTTGTGTATGTGTATGGGTGTGTTAATATGTTTTAAAAATATGCCATTATTGAAATCTGTGTATAATTTTATTGTATTAGCCATATTGGCCACCTCAAGTTTCAGAAATTATCTCCTTCCTTCACCCATGTCTTCCTTAATACACAAGATCATAAAAATGAGTCAAGTGCCAGAGGCCCAGCGGAGACCAGAGAAGAGCTCCAGCCCTGAGAAAAGTCGGGATGAGAGTTATCCATGGAGTGTGTAAATCAGAGCATGCTCCTTGACTGATGAGGATAAGAACTTTT
>VZTE01002105.1:18280-43295 GCA_013397775.1 Eulacestoma nigropectus
AGAGCACGCTCTTTGTGTGATGGGGAAGAAAAATTTTTTTTTTTTTTTTTTTGGAGAGAAAAAATGCAGGAGGAAGAGCTGGTGGATCTGGTTTGATAGCAGATGAAAAAGCAGAGGCTGTGTGGGAGGAGGAGAGAGGGGAATGGGGCAACAGCTGAAGAGCAGAGGTAAGGAGCAAGACTTGAACACAGAGAAAATTACTTTATTATTGCATTTTCTAGCGTTCCCTACAGCTGCTAGTTGTTATAGACACATCTAATAATTTTAGCTATAAAAATTGTGCTGCTTTGGACTGATGGTTTCACTAAAATGTGGGACAACGTTGGATTTTTACAGCTTGTTTTATTGAGAATCACTTTCCTGATCTAGTGTGTGTTGTTTCTCAAGTCTGCACTAAATTGTGCTGCTGAATTTCTCTAAGAAATGTTTTAAGAACTACTTCAGAAAACATTTCAAAATACACTTCTTGATTTATGAAAACAAATAAATGTATCATTAAAATAACAGTAAAAGCCAAGCCTTAGCAGGATCAGTATCGAGGAGATTTTAACACGGAAAAGAATCTTTTCTTCAGTTTTGGAGTATTAATTGTAATAAATTTATGATTTTTGCACGTGGTGAGAACTAAAATTGGGAGTTCAGATCATTTGGAAACCGAAGGCTTTCGAAGTGGGTTCACAGATTGCTGAGTCTCAAAACATTTGCTGGACAAACAACCCACTTGTGAATTTTCAGTCAGCTTCTTGCCTTCAATATAGACTTGTAGAATTCCATGTCTTAAAACCTTCAGCCAGAGAATAAATAAAAACAAGGCTGTTTTCATTTGCTGAGGGAAAGGGAGAGAGATTATGGATATAATGTGGATTACAGAACAATACAATTACGGCTCCTTTTTCTGTGATAGGTTTTTTGATGTTGCTCTTGCAACAAAGAAATTAATCACAATTTCTTTTGTGATTTACCATTCAACTGATGAATAGGTCATAACTTAAGTAGAAACAGTTACTTTGGTCTCATTATTAAAGTCATTTAAAGGAAGAGCAGCATTCAGTTGGAGAAAGTGTCTCAGTTTCAAGAGCTGTGCCTGGATGCTCCCCACCTATGGAATAAAGTCAAGTTTCAGGAACTGAAAAACATTTTTAAGATCCTCAAGAGTTTTAAGAACTATTTTGTGGGAGCACGTCTCAGCATTTCCATGGAGTCAGAATCGGTGAAAATTAATTCCAGGAGGTATTTCTGAAATTCTTTTGCAAGATAAGGAGAAATAATTGTGTTTCGATGCACAATTGTCAAGATCTAAATAAAAAATTGCATCTGGCATGTTTTGACTTTAGGACTTATTACATGAAGTGAGCAATTACCCGTGCATTTTTCTGGTGTGGAAGACATCTCTTCTTTCCAAGATGGAATTGTTGGTATTAGGACTAGTGAATGTACCACAGCTCCTTGTCAGGAGCAGCAGCTGCAGAGAGAACTTTTATCTGGTTACTTTTCCATTTTTTGACTGTGTTTTAGGTGTTGGTATCAGTACAATTATTTGCTGATGGAAAAGAAAATACAGTAGCTGAAAGCGAATGCTAATTCTTATTTTTTCCTTCCTTGGAGAGAGGGGCACTTTCCTAAAGTTACCATAAGCAGTAAGAGCTGCAAATTAATATCAATATTTGAACTTCCAAAGTTTTGTTAGAAATACCTGGAGGCATTTAAAGCTGTACTTCTGTCTTTAGGATATTTCTGTCATGATTTTAAATGAACGTAGTTGGGAGCTTTTTGCAATTCTGGGAAGTTTTCCCTTCTACCGGTTTTAGCCAAAGGCAGCATGTGGGAGGGTAAATGTTGGATTTGGTGGTTTAGTCCAATGGTATTTCTGAATAGACAGAAAAGATAAAGATTTGCTCTTGGTATCTCTGCAGCACTTTTGGAGGTGGAAGCAGACTTTTCTCTAAATATTTTCAGGCTTTTTTCTCTCCTACACAATCCACTCTGTCTAATTAGCAGCCCGGGATTAGCAAATAAGATATTTTTGAACTGCAGTAAGCTTTAATATAATTATTGCTGCCCTTATTGCTCCATACAAAGCAATTTCTCCATCTGTTCAAGGACATTTCTTCCTTTTAGAAGCATTTGATAATTTGCTGGTAGAATGTAACTTTGACAGCCACCGTCACAATCCTGATTTTTTTTTTTCACTACTTTGACAAACTGAAAGCACATATCCAACTTAAAACTCAAAATTAAAGAATAATTGTTTTGTTCTCAGTGTCCTGTTTCCCCAGCAATTATGTTCAAGAAACAGATCCAAACTGTCCCTGTTTAACCAAGGATAAATTAATCACTAAATGTCACAGATTGATACAGATTTAGTCTGGTTTGAGTGCATTAGTTTGTGTGCAGCTCTTCTGGAAGTGCATTTTAAACTCCTTTTTTTGCATTTTAGTACTGATTGAAGTAATCTCTGAAACTTTTTCCTTCAGGATAATTTATTTTTAGAAGTCACCCCTTTGGTTTGGGACTATTAATTATAGCGTAATAACTTTCGACAAAGTTGTTTCATATTTAATTAGTTAAAAGTTCATCTTTGGAGTGGATTTCTGGTAGAATTAAAAATTTTTGATCCTTTTGTGGCACTAAGAAGAAAAATAGCCAAGGTCAGGACAGTCTTAAAAAGGCAAGGACGGAAACAAAACCACTTCTGAAGTCGAGAGAACCCGGACAGAATGAAGTGAAGTGAATCCTTGCCTGGATTAATACTAAATTTTAGTGGGAAAAAGCATCTTTTTCGGGTGTGCAATTCAGTTGAGTCTTAAAAAACAAAAGTGAGAGATGTTTGCAGGCACTGTGGTTTGATTTTAGTCAATCTGAGTTCTCTTTGGGCTGTGTTCTACACGACGTGTTGCGCTTTGGATGAACTCCTGTTTGACAGTGGTGGAGCACAGATATCTGCAGGGGCAGACACCGGTGCTTATCCTCAGAAACCAGTCAGGAGAATCCAAAATCTTTCAAAATAAAGAATGTGCCGTTGTCAGAAATGCTCCTCCCTGCCTGTGTTTGCATCTGCAGAACAATTCTCGTGCACTGCCTCGGCCTCGGGTCTCTCCTTGTCCGATTCTTTGAGTGCCTCTTTTCCCACAGTCGCTCCCAAAATCCTGAATTTCAGTCCTGAGCTTTGACTTTGGACGTGGAAATCCAAACGTGCCCTTGTGGTGTGTTCAACTTGAGGCAAACCCTGGGTTTGTTCCATAAAATTTGGCCTTGTTTCTGTGAGGGTTAAATAAGTTTTATGCCCAGCTTTAGATAAGTTTTATGTCCAGCTTTAAAGGACAAATTCAGTTTGGGGCATTTCTTTCCCCATTTCTCTCTGACCATTCCAGAAATGCTTTCATCTCCCTACGGACGGAGGCTCTGGAGCTCGTTCTTGGATCCTTAGATCCAGTGTGCAGTGTGGGATTGGATCTCCATCTTCCTGGGTTTCCTCTGAGGGAAAAATTGTACCCCTTTTGCTCTAAACAAGGTTCAGTCCCAGCAGGAGAAAGTGTTAAATCGGCAAAGGCTGTAAAGGGAGAAAATAATTACAACGGGTTAAAAACCACGCGGCTGGGATAGCTGTAAATGGAGTTTGGATCATCCGCTCTCACAACTAAATGTTGTGTGAATGCTGTGTTTAAATACTGTATTTTCAACCATGTTTCGTAAGGAAAATTTATTAATTTCTGATAAACTGGACATTAGTGAGGTTTTCAGGGTTCTCCATTTGGTATCCCAGTTTTGCATTGCTGTATATGTATATGATGTATTTTTGAAGCAGGAAGCTTCTTTGATACTCTGCTACATAAAAAGCAGATTTACTTTTTCTAACTTTTTTTTTTACTTTATTTTTTTTTTGTACTTAAAAAAAAATGATCCCATGCTGTCACGTTAATTTTTAAAAAAATCTTTGTTTAGCAAAGAGATCTTAAATGAAAGTTAGTCAGTGTTAGCTTAATACTGGTTTTTGTCTTTGCAGTAGGTGTTGTATAAATAACAGACCAAGCGTATTCTTGCCATTATAGCGTATGATTTCTGAGAAATTTTTCCTTTCCAAGATGTTCCTTTTGTAATTTATAAACCACTCTGTCAACCTGAGTGTGTTTTAGAAAGGAATATAAAATCCATGGTCCACGCTGAACATCGGCCGTGCAGCTTCAGCGCTGGGGCTGTGTTGTAATCCCTGAGTCGTGGTCAACGTGAAAACGTCTTGTGGTTTCACCTTAATATTTCACAGGCGTTTCTTTAGCTCCAAAACCCCTCCAGTGTGACAAGAGTTGGGAGGGTTTTTTTACCTCAGAAGAGGCAGAAATGAGGTCCAGCTGAAAGCTTGTCGTTGGCATTTAAAGCGTGTTTGCAGTGCTAAGAGGAGAATCTTTGGCTCCTGTGCCGCTATTTCATATTCATGAACACTAAATTCATTCACATTTGATGTGTGTAACCCTGCTGAAAGGCAAAACAAACCTGATGGAAAACCTTCAGCTAAGAATTGTGTATTATCAGTGCGAAGAAAAAACGTTTTCTTAGGTTTTATTTACTTAACTCGTTCTACTGCTAATTCCAAGATTTTCAACAAACAATTTTGTTGTTAGTTTAAAAAAAAAAAAAAAAAAGGTTTGGTACCAAATAAAAATAGTATTATGTGATAGCTGTTTAAGAGAGCCAGTTTTAGCTGCTGAATATATTGCATCTAATTTATTGCCCTATTAGCTGAGAACAAAATTCTTCTGTATTTTTTTCCTAGCCCATACAGAATACTTTTGAGAGTAATTTAATATATATGTGTACAGCGTTTAAGGTTAGATTTATATCTTAATTTATTCTTCCCAACATGACTTTGATTATGTAATTTAAGAAAAAAAAAATCAACCCACTTTAATATGCATAATGCTCAGATTTTAATGCAAAAGTGGAATGCCTTTTCCTTTCTGCCTGCTTTCCCTAGGCTTATTTTTAGCCCAGTTGCACATAGGCTCAATTTACTGTAGACTTCTCCTTCAGAAAAATAACAATTTTGTTACAAACTAGGTGTCACGAAGAATTAAACGCCCGGCCCGTAATTTCTCACACCTTTTTCTGGTAGGATAAATCACCACCTCACAGGCCTCTGATTTATCAGCCTTTTTGTGAAGTGTTACGTGGTGATGTTGTGTCAAAGGTGGACCTTGTTCCTCTGGGTCCTTTCCCCTCAAAGGCAGATTTATGGGCCGGGGCAGCAAACGTGTCCCAATTACGGGGCTGTTGTGGGACCAGTTCCCCTCTCTGAGCTGCTCATGCACTCTTTTAGTTTCTGAGATTCAAAGCTGCAGGCTGGTAAATGAGATTTTTCTCCTGTGATTTTTAGTATCCTTTACTTTAAGATTTTATTATTTACTGATACTGAGCCTAGACTTGGTTTGTTGTGTAACGCGTCGACGGTGCATTTGTAATAAATTAGAGAAGTCCTCATTTTATTGATGTACGTGGATATGGAGCTGACTTAGCGCTACTAAAACATTTTAGAGCATTTTAACACAACTCCTTTTAGCTCCTTTTAGCCACAAGACACAGGCTGAACTGCAAATTCCATCTTCAGCAGAAACCTCGAGTAGGCCTCAAAAATCAGCGCGAGCCACAAGAAATGAGTGCAGTGTTATAAAACCCTGCTCCGTCAAATTAAGGAGTTTTGTTTAAGTAGACTGTTGGCCTTTCAGATGGAATATGCTTCCCTTCCCAATGTCATGGGCTTTTTTTCCACATGCGTGGCCGGCCCCAGGATCTTTTTTTTTTGGTTTTTTTTGGTTTTTTTTTTACAGCTACGCTTTCAGTTCTGGATGACGTTTAGCCTTTGACCCAGGCACTTTCTTACAATAAACAGTTTGTTGATGAGAGCAGCTGCTGGGAAGATTGTTTCCAGACTGTTCTGCCACAGCTGAGGAAGGAAGGGAAGCAAAATCTGGGATGCACCTTACGGCCTCCTCCTCGTTCCTCCCCTCGGCTCTGGTTTGTGCTGAGCAGACCTCCAGCACCTTTTCCCATCCTGCTTGTGCCTTCTGGCATCCCAGTTCCCAGGTGGAGCACTCTGCTAAAGCCAGGAGAGATACAGATATAACAGACTTGATGTGAAGACCATAATTAATTGCTTTCTGTATTATTTTTAACCTATTGACCCTTCATTTTTCATTATTTTCTCTGCAAAAAGTAACATCCTGACTTATTTTTCATCATCGGTGAATCCTGACCCGGGCCCTGCTGCCTGTTTCCCTGGATGGGCTGCTGCCCGTTGGATAAATGAATTTTCTGCCTACACACGGTGCTTTTTAAAGCTAAATTTAATTTTGGATTCAGATTTAGGCAGGGATTTATGAGCAGTTGCTGGACGTGTAGTCCGGGAATGGGTTGAAATCTAAGATGCTTCGTGTTCAAAGCAATGGGGCTGCAATAAAAAGGATAAGGATACCTTGCAGCACTTTGTTAAAAATCCTGCCCTTTTTTGGATGAAGTATTCCACATATCAGTTGGGAAAATGGATCCACTCCTATCCGTGGCTGTTTCTGCTGGGATGATGCACTGTGTTTATGTAATGCAATACTTGTTTTTACCAACACACCGAAGAGTGGAGACAAAAATAAGGCACTTGACTAAGTCTCTGGAATGATCTTGCAGAAATGATGAGCTTTTTCTGCCTCTCTTGAGAAACTCATCGCAGACTAAAGTAACCCAAACCTCTGGAGACGCCTGAAAGTCAGGTTGGTTGGGAATTCAAAAAGTTGCCAACCTTGCCATCTTTCTAAATGTTCTTCTGTGCCTTGTGCAGTCAAAATCTCCTGGGTTTGCACCGTGACTCAGTTTAGGAAATATAAAAATATTATTAATAAACTGAAACAGATTTCCAGGCTGTGCAGAATCCTGGGAATGAACAGCAAGTACCAGCCAAGTAACTCCACTTCATGAGAACGTGAAATGAAAATGTGCCTCGGTTGTAGGACAATAAAATCTTTATGAAGTTCTTCAGGCCATGGGGAAAGGAGGGAGTGGAGAAATGGGGATTTCTCTCCTTCCTGAGGTTTTTCCGCTGTGAACTGAAACACCACTGGTGGAAATAATGGCCTGAAATTAATTGTAAACAGTTAATATTAAAGGAGTTTTCTAAATGCTGCCTAAGAAGTGGATTAATTTGTAGTACTTCTTGTATTTCCAAATTTTAATGTGTTGTAAATAGGTTTTGTGTTTAAAAGTTCTGTTTGTTCCCTTTGTTTCAATTGTTATAAAATCCACCTCCAGGCTTGCACTTCCTTAAGTCTGGAAGGGCAAAACTGAGGACTCCAGGTGTGAATGTGCAGTTTGGGAATGTTATTAAATATTAATGATGTCAGCATTGAAATAATAATAATAACAGTAATAATAATAATAATAATAGATCTTTCTCTGTGATCACCAAGAGATGATCTTCCCTCATTTCTCTAGCAAATGTTTGTGGTTTGGTTTTTTATTCTCTCATTTTTCAATCTTTTCCTAAAGGAAAAGTCGTTGTACTTTGCTTTTAAGGGAGAACAATGCATTTTAATGAAAGATTGAGGTAGTAAACTTAATATATAGTATTTTACAAAGCCTCATTGAAAGGTAAGATGGACATGGTAGGGTTTGAAATGAATAAAGATAGTTGATAACATCATGTTTCCTGCCTCTTATGTGTATTTACAGTAAGTAAATATATATTTATATATTACATTATATTACAATATATTCTTATATATTATATTATAATATATTATATGTTTTTTAGATTTTATTTTTGGTGATGTTAAATATTGTTTCTATTGGATCCAAGAGATGCTATGGAAGCTCTCTGGTGGTTAATTTAAATTTAACACCCTGAAACTCACAGGGCTGTTGAGCAAAGCTGTGTAAGACAAGGAGAACATGGATATATTTTTGTCTGTACGTGTCTGTGTGTGTGTGAATTTTTATATTTAAAGTTGACCTCAGAGGCCATCTCTTCATTGAAATATGTCCTTTTTTATCACTGCTAATAGAGAATCCATGGGGATGAAATACATACCTTTGACATCCTACTTGAATTGTATAATACTCCCTTGGGAACAGGCAATTCTGACAAAAAAAAAGCAGATTTTAGTCATATTGAAGGTGTGATGTCTGGTTTTGCTCCAGACAGGCTCCTCTAAAAGTTTGGTGCTTTATGCCTGTGTAATCTTCATTTTCTTGCAGTTTACAAACATAAATATATATATATGTGTGTGTGTGTGTGTGTATAAATAAATAAATAAGATATTTAATCACTCTATCAGCTGATTATTACATGAATCAGTGCATCAACTACAAACTGCTCAAAAACAGAGGTAGTTCGTTGAAATCATTAGATTTTATATAAAGGAAGGACCAAAGTTTTGAAATCCTGTTCTCTTTCTCCAGAAAGTGAATATTTGGCCTCAGTTCACAAGCACAGCTGAAGGACAATATTTTCACCCCAATATTGAGTCTTCAGGTAGAGCATCAGTGGTTAAAACCATCTCCTTTTCCCTCACAGGAGAGGAGGGAGCTGATGGGAATCGTTTGGTTTATGGCATTGTGTTTCTAGCTTCCATTTCGTTTCGCCTCCATGTTTTTAATAGGAACCAAATGAATTTAGGCCGGGAGTGAATTTTGTCTTAACAAAGAATTCCATTGATAGAGTTTCAGGCCCATCGTTGGAGTTTGGGAGGAAAGAGCAGCTCCCAAATCTGCCCAGTGAGAGGTATTTGCATTTATCTGTGTACACGAACATGCAGATAAAAATAAGAAAACACATCCAAATCCTACCTATATAAACAGATTGTAAGAATAAAGTCTTGGATTTGGGTTTATTTTCAACCGTTCTAACGGGGAGTTTATGTGCTCGGTGCAGAACTCTCATTGTTTGACAGAGCCCAGGTGCAAATAAAATCTTCTCCATCAGGAGCTGTAATTTTGTGTTATTTTATACTACAGCAGAGAAGGGTCCGTATGCAGCTGGTTTTTGTCTCCCTCTTTCCTCCTCGTTGTTCAGTCTCAACCTCTAAGTGAGCGTTAGGGAGAAGTGAAACTTAATGATTATGAAATTAAAAAGAATTTTAAGCAGCAAAAGCAAACTTCTGTTACGGAGCAGTTTCTGCACACACCTGGCCAAAGTCTTAAAATCATAGAAAGCAGATGTGAAATCATAAATAAAATACAGCTTTTGCTCTTCCTTCTTTATGTTGCAATTACCACAACGAGCAGTTTGTGCTGGTGAGTGGAGGGCCTGTAGTGTGCAGTAGCTTAAGTTTGTATTGCAAATTTTGGGAATTAATGTCCTCTACGTCTCTCTTCTTACTCAGAACTTTTCATTCAGTGCCACTCTCAGTCTGACAATCAGAATTCCCCTGGTGTGTCCCTGGGTGCCGGATCAATGCTTGGAAATTCCCAGTCTCTCCTTGCTGCTCTTGAAAGGATTTAAATTGAGCGTTGGAGTGTGGAGAATTTATTAGTGAGAGGTGTTGGGTAGTTTTGTTGGTGCAGTTCTTTTCTGCTGTTGGTGATTGGTTTTTTTTATAATGCATTGAAATTACATTTTTTACCATTTAAAATACAGGTAAAAACACTTTCTCCTTATAAATATTAAACTTGCTGTTGAATATTTCAACTCTGAAAAGCGGAGTAGGTTTTTTTGTCACCGAGTTGTTTGGTTGGGATGTCAAATTTAATTCTTACTTTGAGGAAGAAGGGAATATCTTTGCCTTTGGGAATGTACACGAGAAAAGCGTGATTTGAAGAAAAGCCCCACAATTTTGTTGAAAATAATGGTTTAAGATGAAGGAGAAGAGGATTAAATTAGGGATTAGGAAGAAGTTGTTCCCTGTGTGGGTGGGGAGGCCCTGGCACAAGGTGCCCAGGGGCGTGGATTCCCCATCCTTGGCAGTGTCCAAGGCCAGGTTGGACACTGGGGCTTGGAGCAGCCTGGGACAGTGGGAGGTGTCCCTGCCCATGGCAGGGGGTGGGAATGGATGATCCTTAAAATCCCTTCCAACCCAAACCATTCTGGGATCCTGTACTTGTATGAAATTTAATTTGGCTTGGCTTCAGTTCTCCTGCCCAAACTTGCTGAATAACAGTTTCAGAATTTATTTGTGCCACCCTACAATGAGTTTAGTTATTAAATTCACAAAGTGTATCGCTGATAGGTTGGGAAATCCACATTTTCCATGACTCTGTGTGTGAGTAGCTGCAGATCCTGCCAGAGCCTGAACACGGAACAGCTGCAGCTCCTGGGATTCCACAATCCATTAAAGCTTGGAGCAGCATCTTCCAGGATTTCCATAATGGCCAGGGAAAGGCGTGTCCAGCAGTTCGGGTATTCCCTGCCCTCCCGTTGGATGCCTGGGCTGCTCCCAGAGGTGCCCAGGAGGTTCCTGAGCCAACACTTCTCGTGTCAGTGGCCACCAGAGGCTGCTGCAGAACGGCGGATGCTGCTGGAATAGGAGAGGTTGGGAATTCCAGCTGGATCCTCGGGTTAAACCACACAGTTCTGACACGATTATATTCCTTTTCGATGGTCTGGAAGCAGAAATTAATCCTGACTTCGTATATCAGTTTATTTCATGGCACAATAATGTTATTTTTGCTGTGCCAATATAATTGTGGGGACCACAAGGCGCTGGTTCAGCATCCCTGTTCCTGGAACTTTGTGTGATGGAAGTTCTTAGAGTAAAAATGAATTTTTCCACTGTGACCAGCACTTGAAACTTTGTGTAAACCCATATTTTCTTAGGAATTTGTAAAAATCTCCATCCTTGATTATGTATTCCTTGTGTTTATGTTTTGATCAGCTCAATAAGCCCAGGGACATTATGGGGGAAATTTAGCTTGAGAATTACACACATAAAAGAATTCTTAAATGGTTCGGTGTGTGTTAGAAGCAATGAAATCAAGAAGTTTCCCTAAAATCTATGGGGAAAAATCACTTGAAATAATACATTCGGGGGGTAAAAGGTTGGAATTGTGTGGCATATTTATAATAACGGAACATCACACAGAAATAGGTGTTACTTTGTTCTTTTCCAAAAATATTCTGTGGCAAAAACACACCAGAATTTGACACAGCCTCGAGCACTTTCATGATATATTTACGATGTCATCCCACTTTAATCACCTTTATTTTGTAACTTAATTTCTGTTAAGACTGTAAACCCATCCTTAGGTGAGTTAAAATTAGTTTCTGTGTGTAGGACTCGCACACCCAGTGCTGCTGAGTGAATTTCTGGGTTTGGAAAGCAATGGGAAAAAACTTCCTGATTAAGCAGTGTTTTGCCATGTTCTCCCTGACAGAAATGAAAGCTGTAATTTTTCTAAATATCAGTTACAGCCAATCAGTTACTGTGGGTATGTAAAACAAGTAGGATAACGTGTAAGGAATTTATTTAGTCTGTCAGAGCTCTGGTGTTACACTGAGTGAAGGTGCAAGTCGAAGAAACGCTCACAAAACCTTTAATCATCATCACATCATCATTTATGATGCATAGCAAAAAATAAAAATAGGGGAAAGGAAATAGCTAAAGCGTATTTTATCCAAGAAGTTAGACAGAGAATATTCAGAGGGAGCTTTAGAAAAGCGAGGAATGAGAATTAATTTCTCTGTAACTAGAATTTAGCTGCTGAGTCTCTCTTAGGTTGTTCTGGGGCTTAGAAGCGAGCGCCTGATGGAATTAGGGAAAAGTTACTCCTTCCTTTGTGTCCTGCTCTGCCACTGGTGCTGCAGGGCTGCCAAGCAGCCCCTCTGCTGGCCCTCAGCACGGGCAGCAACGGCGGTGAAATTGGAGAAAATGCCATTTCTGGGGGTGGAAAATCCAGAGGAAGGTGTTGGGAACAGGAGCACTTCTCTCATTCCTTCTTCAGGTAGAAGAGTGGGATGTGGAAAAGAGGAGTCTTTCCTTGGATAGATAACTGTTTATGGGAAGTTTGCTCTTCGTGTGTGCTTTGTGGGTTTTGATGACTTGGGCTGGAGCTCAGTGACATCTTGTTCAAGGGCAGGAGAGCTTAGTCCTCCCTTCAGCACTCACGTAGGGAGTGAATTCCAGTTCCCAGATCCAGCAGTGATGGGAAGGAGGGGCGTGTGCTTGGTTAGAACCTTCTTATTTAAAAATCCAATCTCTTCCTCTTGGAAATTTAGGGGCAAGAATCACGAGTGCCTTATTTCCAGTCGAATTGAAACCACAATTTTTTTGTGGTTTCGTTGATCACATAAAAGAGAGCTTCAACTCTCCAAAATTTAAGCTGCACACTAAGCAAAAAGTCCCAGAATCTTTGTTTGTGGCTGTTCCTAAAGACATGGCAAACATTTCATATCGAACCTCTCAAAGTAGAATGAGTTATCTCCAGAAAGAGTGATGAGTAACATTCAGGGTGTCACTACATGGGTACTAAGAGTAGTAAATCATCCCTCAGCTACAGGCATGAGCCATTTTAGCAGATATTCCACCGAGAAATCAGTAAATGGTTTTTTTAACTGCTGGTTTAGCCTTTAAATCGAGTCATAGTGATGGACTAAAGGGCTTCTTCCAGCAGAGGATCTCAGCACGTTTAGAAACCTGCATGGTGCAGATGCATGTGTGCACTCCATGCTTCAGGATGTAGGAAGAGCACTGCAAACCCTGCTGCAGAGAAAAATGAAGTTTAATTAATCTGCGAAGGAACGTGGTCTAAACTCTAGGAGGGCAGTGCCAAGTAGTCAGGCCAGGCTGGACTAGGACAAGCAGCAGAACTTATTTTTTGAAGAGGAAATGGAGTTAATTTTCCTGTTTTGAAGTAGATGATCGCTTGAATAAAAATGTTGTTGGGAAGAATGTTTGTGCGTTTTCACATGGGGTGATGTTTACTTCTGATTTTATTGCCTTTGCCTGCAGGAAATCCATCTTGCTTTCCTGAAGTGGCTGGAGGGAAACGTGGATGCTGAGGGATTGAGGGCATCCAGCAAGGTGTCTCTGAAATTTGTTTCGTCCTGTGAGTCCAACGCGGAGGTGACTCCGTCCCTGATGCCGGTGGTCACGGAGATGGGAAGTTTCTCCTCAGAACATTTCAGCCTGAAGACCTATCAGCAGCATCTCCAAACCAAGAAGCTGGGAAAGATCCTTCTTTTCACTGAGGTGACCACGACAACCATGAATCTTCTGGATGGGTAAGATGGGGATCCAGGGCATCCCGAGTTAACTTTCTGATTGGGAATTCATCATTAGGGGAACACTCAATGTTCAGAAAGAAACTGGACACAAAACAGAGAACTTTGCGTTCACAGGATATTAATTGATGATATATAAAATGCTGAGCCATAAAGGGTGGGAAAAGCTGAGTGGGAGAACTTTTTGCTTGGTAGTGGAGTTTAATCTTTATTCCTCTGAACATCACCATAAGGAAATTTAATTTAATAAATATTAATATTTAGGAGATTAAATACATTCTCTCGTGCAAGTTATTTTCTAAGCCTGTTACTTGAGGAGAGTGATACCAACCGAATTTTGACATTCCTGTTTTCTGTCATTTCTTTTGCTGAATATTTCACTAAAATGCTCTTCAGTGCTTGCTTTGGGTTTTTAAAACATGGGTTAGGGCTCTGGTAGAGGTTCTTTCGTCCTCACACAGATGACCCTTGTGAATGAGCTGTGGGATACCTTTGAGAAGGTTGTTCATGAGAGTTTAAATGGGATTAAGTGATAGGAAAATCACAGTTACTAAATCTCAGCTTGGAGTCTGTGTACAGAGGCTGTACTGTTGTATTTAGTGGAAATTTGATGGAAAAAACTGTCTTTGGGAAGTTGTTGCTCTTCAGGACAGAAACTCTAAGCCTGTTTCTACCTGCAGCTGTAAATTTTTGTGGCAGCTACTTTTGAATACCAGGGTTAATTTATCTGTAGAAAATGCAGATGAATTTTGCAGGTGAAAAATAACCTCAGGAATTTCATTTGGGGTTTTTTCTTTGATCAAGATTAAATTGTCTGGAGTGTTATTGTCACTGATGAGTTAACCAACAATAATGGCTTCAATTCCCAGCCTGAGAGCCTACACTGCAATTTATGGACAAATAGAAATTTCAATTCCAGACTATTCCCTGTGTGTGCAAACGTCCACACATTAAAAAAATGTTGCTGTCTGCTTTTGCCAATCCTCTCCCCCAGATTTCCATCCTGCAGCTGATTTTGCAGTGGCTTTTGGAGAGATAGAGACTTGCTAGTTTGATAAGAGGAGACAAAGAATTATTTTCTAGAAATACAGTTATTTGTAGCATTTGCTTCTTCATTTTAGTACTTACAGCATGTTCAGCCCACAGGGTTGAAAGGACTGTGAAGAAAATGGTGATAATTTAATAGGTGAAGAGATTTTCTCCCTCACAATTGGTTTTGGTTTTGATTCTCAGTAACTTTGTCCCAACGTCTCAGTAAAATGAAGTGTTTAATTCAGAGTTTTGTGATTTGATTTGGATCAAGCTAAATAGAATCTGACCGATTTATGAGTGATTAATTATCAAGAAGGCAAGGTTGCTAAGAGAAGTGGCCTTGTTTTTTCAGTGACTGTAGAACCTTTACTCTCATAGGTTTAAAGGTTGCTTTTTTATTTTAAGTAATCCAAATACAATAAAGTGCTTACAGATGTAGGTCTTCAAAATTTCTCCCATCATGATGAGGCTTAAATAGTTAATTTTGAGGTAAACTGTAAACAACAAGTCCTGGCTCCGTGTGTTTTATGGTAGGAAGATGGTCCTAGGCAGATCATAATTTGAATTATTAATTTGAATTATTAATAATATAGCTTAGATTAAATTTATCTTACAAAAAGACCTTGGTTTTATTAAGTTCAAATATTTGTCTTAAGTATTATGGTTGATGCTGTAAGTACTCTGTTGTCATGGATAATAGGATAATGTAATCCTTGTGATTTGCAGTTCAGTAGAAGAACCTTGAGATTTAAATGATAACATTTCATAAATCTCTAGAAATTGATGCAAAAATTAGGTCATTTTTATTGAGGGAAAAAGTTGTCAGGTTTTTAAGCTGCTTCCAAAGGAACCAGTATAAATTTGTTAGGGTGTGTGTGTGGTGCTTGTGTCTAATTGCCAGTTCTGAATGAAAGGAAAACAAATCTCAGGGAAAATAATTTCCTTTGCTTGAAGAAAAAATAATTACTTATTGATCCTTCAGGATTCCCAGAAAAGCATTGCAACGCTTTGCTTATGTAATCAGGCATTGCATGAGGGACTCTGTTAGGGTCTCCCAAATTTGACTCTCTCGAATTTTACCAAGTTTTGAGGGTTAAAAATGTGATAAAGGCACCTCAAGAACTTAATGACTGGGATTTGTTGCAAAGTAAATTCGTTTAATTAGTAGGTTATCAAAAAAAATGCAGCATTTAACTTGTGTGCCTTCAGATTCTCTCGTACCTCTGCCGCCAACGGGATGCCAAACTTTTGTCTCCCTTGTCCACTTCACCAAACCTCCGTAGCCCCCAAAAATGAAGAGATGGAAGGGGGAAAAGGGGGCTGGAATTAATTTAATGGCTGAGCAACCTCACAGTAGAGAAACAGCCGGGGCCTAATAGGGGCCTTTGTCTGCATTTCCACCCTGGCTGGGAACGTGCCCGTCAAAAGTCAGGCAGGAGGAACAGGTGGGAACTATTAGACCTGTCATAAAGTTTGAAAAATTGATTCTGGAGGCTGAGGGAATAGATTGGACTTGACAGTGTTGTCCTAAAGATTCTAAGGGAAAGTTGGGTCGTTTAATTTGGGATCCCTTGATTGTTCATTAGCTCTCCAGATGGCAGGGCCTGGTGGTTGGGGAGTTTGGTGCTCACTGTACTGTCCCTGGCCTGCGTTTGTGTGTCCTGAGGTCACAGCAAAGTGGGAATTCACCTGTAGGTGCCCAAAATTAAATGGCGTCGGCCTAATTGTCAAATAAAAATTCCTTCAAATGCCGTATGTTGTTTTAAATGATCAATTTTCC
The DNA here is from genome assembly GCA_013397775.1 of Eulacestoma nigropectus. NCBI lineage: Eukaryota > Metazoa > Chordata > Aves > Passeriformes > Eulacestoma > Eulacestoma nigropectus. Next base: position 34,285 of record VZTE01002105.1, read on the forward strand.
GTCTGTGATTTCACGTTAAAAGTCCCTTCAGGCTGTTTTTTAAAGCATTGCAATTTTTATTTCTCAAACTGAAATTTCAAATCCTCCCCAGACATTAGAACCTTGGTTTTTTTTTTATCAAGAAGGAAATTCTTTCTGTGAGTTTCAGAAACCTTTTCTTCCCGGCTGTTTATCCTAATGCCACCTGACCAGGTTAACCCTGGCAGAAACAGTTCCACTTTCTGTGTCTCCTCAGAGCATCCCTGGGAGGGCAGGTTTTAAAATGAAACCATTGGTTTTTTGAGGCTGGTGTAGGGATACAAGTGTTACATTATAGAGACACACTTATTACACTCAGAAGAGTTGAGATTAACAAAGAAATATTCCTATTGCTAATATTTCTGCATACCCTAATTGGCTTGGTTACACGAGCATTTCATTAAAATTAAATTAATTAGGTACAAATTTCAGTTTTATGCTTTATCTTAGATCCTGTTTCAGTATTTTGGTTGGCAGAAAATTTGATTTACACATGACTAAGGCAGCATGGGATATATTCTGTACGAAATGCCATTGTGGATCCCTTTTCCCCAGTATTTAAGAAGCACAAAGTGCCATTGTTAGGGAAAGTTTGACACAAAAGTGGTGAATTTTAGTGGAAGTGAAATGTGGGCTGGGGTTCCTTTCATAACTGCTGAATGGGATATTTAAATAAAATGTCAGTTGAGAATAAACAATTTCCAAACAGCTAAAAGCTTTGCAGAAGAAAATATTTTTCTTTGTTGGTGCCCTTTTACTTTTCTAGATTCATATTGTTGAATGTTGAAAAATTAAACTACAGCTCTAATTTTGGGAAGTGGGCCTGAAGACTCATTTTATTTGAAAACTCTTGGTTTAGTTGTAGTGAAATATGGATGATGCTAATGCAGGTCTGAGTTAAGGAAAAACTGTGTGTAATTGAAGGAGATGGGAATGGCACTTCAGGGGCAAACAAGCTGAGACTGACAAACTGTGTTATGGACTGGGGGAGTTTTAATTTGGCTTTCAAGTCCTGGTGATGTTTTACTCTGGGTTTAGTTATTCCTTGCACCTTGGTGATCCCCCTTATTCTCCACTGAAACTGTATTTTTAAAAAATTGAATTAAAATCAGGGAAATAGTGGGGAATGCGTTTAACTGACACCTCAAGGTAGAAACTTGGCATTTAGTGTCGCCTTTGCGAAATATGTCACAAAGTCACCGTGCTGCTTCTCGTTCCATCAGCAGCTGGATCCACCGTTCTTCCTGTGAGGGTGGGGAGGCCCTGGCACAGGTTTTCCAGGGAAGCTGTGGCTGCTCCATCCCTGGCAGTGCCCAAGGCCAGGCTGGATGGGGCTTGGAGGAGCCTGGGACAGGGGGAGGTGTCCCTGCCCATGGCAGGGGTGGCCCTGGATGAGCTTTAAGGTCCCTTCCAATCCGTGATTCCATGATAATCTTTGTATTTTATCATGGTGACACTCTCCTAGTACATTATTAGCCTGCTAAAAATGAGTATTTTATCGCCCACATTACCAGTTTGTATAAATTAACCCCCTACACCCTCCTCCCTCAGGAATTTTGGTTGAGGAGCTGGAGAATGCCGTGGTGTGCATGAAGGATTCTTCCTTGCAGGAAAGGTGCCTTTCTCGCAGGAAATAGGAAATTTAAATAGGACATTTAAAAACCATGTGCTGTTCCATAGGTTGGATCCATTTAAACACTGTACATATTCTATACTCAATCTTTTCTGCAGCTACATAACCCAAAAATATTTTGTCAGTTTGGATATCGAGGTCACAATAGTTCATACTGCCTTTAAAAACACAGATCCCATGATTTTATTAAACTGTAGGATGGGATAGGAATGCTTTGCTTGATGAATGTTTTACTTAAAATCCAAAGTTAGATACTAAGAGCAACAGACCTGCCCTCTAGATATAGGAATATATATATATATGTATATTGTATTCCTTCATTATTTACATCACTTTTATTACTAACTTTTAAACTTCCATTTCTTCATTTATTTATATGCTTGAAGGACTTTTTATCCTCAAAAAAGTTGGTGCATTAAATAGCTGCTTCTGTGCTTTTCTTTCTTTTTTATATTTAATATATTGTGCCCTCCTTTGGTGCTGATGATCAGCTCAAATAACAGACTAAGGTTTGTTTCCCTTAAATCAAATCAAGTTCAACAGTAGGTTTTTTTGCTAATTTAGTTTTAAATGTATAATATTTCGTACTTTATTCTCCCATTCATTTATGGGTAGTGATTTGCACCAGCCAGTGCTGGAGAAAGCTCAGCCTGATAACAAAAGATCACGCAGGAATTCTTGTGACACAGCCAAGAGTCTGTTCCCTCCCTCGCCTGTAAAAAGGGAGGAATTCGGAAGTTTTTGGCACTGATTTGGTCCTGTGCCATTCCCAGACTCTTCCCTGCCATACCATTTTCCATGACACGCTTGCTGAAAGATTTCTCTATTGGGATTTGTCGTCTCCTTTGCGTCGATTTTCCCTGATTTTCTTTCCACCTGTTGTGCACCATTCCTGAGGGCACCGAACAATCAGGTCCCTATTTTCCTGTCACGCACCTTGTGTGCCTGATTTTCCGTGGAATCGAAGGCAAAATGTGCCCTTCTTTCTTTTGTTATTGTGTAAAATTAGTGGATTTTCTTCCTGTTAACGGAGTGGGCCCCCCGCTTGCAGTGCAGAGGGAGGTTTGGCATTCCCAGCGGGAATTGAGTCATAAAAAAAAGATACCCGTTTTGCAGAGCAATTAACCCGTGTTGAACTCTGATAGGAGATTGGGTTTCCCTGCTGCTGGAAGTTCCTGAACAATCCCCATTATCACAGGGACACAAACACAGCCTCGGAGCACCCTTAAATCTGAGGGGAGTCATTCCTTAAATCTGGGGGGAGTCATTCCTTAAATCTGAGGGGAGTCATTCCTTCAATCTGGGGGGAATGTTTCCTTCAATCTGAGGGGAATCTTTCCTTAAAACTGAGGGGAATTGCTCCTTAAATCTGAAGGAACAAGTTCCTTAAATCTGGGAGGAATGGTTCCTTCAATCTGAGGGGAATTGTTCCTTAAATCTGAGGGGAAATAATCATTCCTTCAATCTGAGGAGAATCATTCCTTAAATCTGAGGGGAAGGAATCATTCCTTAAATCTGGGGGAAATTATTCCTTCAATCTGAGGGGAAAGAATCGTTCCTTAAATCTGAGGGGAATGGTTCCTTAAATCTGAGCAGAATTGTTCTTTAAATTTGACAGGAATCATTCCTTAAATCTGAGGGGAACAATTCCTTAAATTTGAGAGGAATTGTTTCTTAAATCTGAGGGGAAAGAATCGTTCCTTCAATCTGAGAGGAATTGTTCCTTAAATCTGAGGGGAATTGTTCTTTAAATCTGACGGGAATCATTCCTTAAATCTGAGGGGAACAATTCCTTAAATTTGAGGGGAATTGTTCCTTAAATCTGAGGGGAATTGCTCTTGAAATCTGAGGGGAATAGTTCTTTAAATCTGGGGAAAATCGTTCTTTCAATCTGAGGGGAATAATTCCTTAAATCTGAGGGGAATCATTCCTTAAATCTGAGGGGAATTGCTCTTGAAATCTGAGGGGAATAGTTCTTTAAATCTGGGGAAAATCGTTCTTTCAATCTGAGGGGAATAATTCCTTAAATCTGAGGGGAATCATTCCTTAAATCTGAGGGGAATCATTCCTTAAATCTGAGAGGAAACCCTGTAAGGCTGCACAGTTAAAACAAGAGAGTGAAGGAATGGTCGTGGCAGGGTTTCAGTCACATTTCGCTGGTTTGTTTTACACGGTGCTGTTTTCATGCCCGCATTTTAAATAACAATAATTTGGTAATAAAGTGAAAAAACGGAATGCTGAAGTTTCAAATCATCGCAGCTTTTTGAAGAGGAGGATTAACTTGAAGCATACGATACATGTAACAGAATGCAATATGCCATAACAAATATGGTATCTTGTTATATGTAACATTAAATGCAACATACGATGTGTATATTATTGCTATTGGTTTGCTAATTCCATGGCTGTCAATTTTGCTCTTGAATTGTAACTTTTATTTAGGAAAAGGAAATGTTGCCTAGGCTTAAACTGCCCAGAAGTACTCAGGGATTAAAATTTGTACTTCACAGAGAAAGACAGCCTTGTGTTCATCAAATAGCCAACTTACTGCCTTTTTGCATGAGCTCAGATCAGAACATAGTCTTAAATAAAGTCATGTGCTTCTAAAAATAATTTTAAAACCTCAAAACCAGGCATAAATCAGTGTTGGACAGTGTATGGATATAAAAAGGGGAGGGCAAGGCATAGAAAAACTAGGTATGTTATTAATCACAGAAACATGGAATGGTTTGGGTTGGAAGGGACCTTAGAGATCATCCAGTGCCACCCCTGCCATGGGCAGGGACACCTCCCACTGTCCCAGGCTGCTCCAAGCCCCAATGTCCAACCTGGCCTTGGGCACTGCCAGGGATCCAGGGGCAGCCACAGCTTCTCTGGGCACCCTGTGCCAGGGCCTCCCCACTAATAATATGATCAGATGAATCAACTTCCCCACTCCCTAATTAACCTCAAGGAGTAGCTTGGACCTTGGACAAATCCTGGATTTGCATTTTTCCCCCAGACCTCTTCATTATACTTGTTATAATCATCAGACTAATAAAGGAATAAATCGACAATGTTGCATGCAGATAAAACAGAATTAGGCATCCAAGTGATTTGATAATGTGTTTGATTAACAGATTGCTACCCTCATTATGGACAGGGGCTTTTGGAGAGTGACTTTTCACAAGGGATGGAGGGACAGGACAAGGGGGAATGGCTTCAGACTGAAAGAGAGCAGGGTTAGATGGGATTTTGAGAAGGATTTGTTCCCTGGGAGGGTGGGGAGGCCCTGGCACAGGGTGCCCAGAGCAGCTGTGGCTGCCCCTGGATCCCTGGCAGTATCCAAGGCCAGGTTGGACACTGGGGCTTGGAGCAGCCTGGGACAGTGGAAGGTGTCCCTGCCCATGGCAGGGGTGGCACAGGATGAGCTTTAAGGTCCCTTCCAACCCAAACCATTCTGGGCTTCTCTGAAAGATCCAAAGGCTGAACTCCAACCAAATGCAGTCACACAAAGTCCGAATGGTTCCTTGGAGATTTCAGGCTCTCATTGTGACTACACAGGGAAAAGAGAATCAGATTTGTTAGGAACTCAAAGTTAGATCGCAGCTTCCAGTTTCCATTTTGCACATCTCCATCTCTTTGCCCTTGTTAGATTAAAATACAAAACTAAAAGAAAAAGGAGAGGTTGGGTTTACTATGGAAGGAAAGGAGGAGCTGGGAAACAAAGCATGGCTGCTTGGGGAAGTTCACACAGCACCTGCTCTGGTGTGGTTAGGAATAAATACACTGATTTTTGTTTATTCTTATGCTACCAGTCAGAAGAGAGTGATTTAATTTCAGAATTAATTTGAATTGCTTGTTTCCAGAGCCAAAAACTTGGAAAGCTTGTGTAATTTCTAACTTAAGCACTAAACCTAGAAAATCCTACAGAATCTGAATTCTTGCCCTAAATCCCGCTGGCCTAATTTATTTTCACTTATAGTCCTAGTTAAAATATTTTAAGAATCTGTTTGTATTCAAACAAGGGCTTGCATTTATCACACCTCATATCATTTAGCCCGAAATGTCACGGCCTGGAGAATGGTGTGTAAAAAAAAGTGAGGTTCCCCCGCTGCAGCTTTGTGACCCCCAGGATTGCTGTAAAATCCTGTACCTCATGTTGCTCTCCAGAAATTTACTGGCATTGTTCTTGTTGCTGAACTGTTAAACGTAGGTGAACGTCCAGAGTTTTTTTTGTAAACTTGAACTGACACTATTTTTACACTGTTTTTACTGATGACATTATCTTACCTCAGAAAAAAAAACCCCGAAACCCAAAAGTGCTTTACAGGATTCTTTGCAAACACAAAGCTCTCGTGGCACGTTGCTTTAAGGAGTTGGGGGATGCAGCTATAAAGTGTCCCATGGATATTTGTAATGGGATTTGTGTTCAAATGGATCATCAGGCTGCCCATCCACTGAGGAAGATGAAGAGGGACGCTGAAGAGGAAACTGGATGAGGAAGAAAAGTAGGGAGATGGAGCTGAGACACAGGAAGGAGGAAATAAAAATTCAAGGGAAACTGATTTTTACTGATTATCCTTAAGCAAATACTCCAAGCTGAATGTAAAATAAGTGGGATGTAGGGAGATTGCAGTATTAATTGGGGAAAAATCGTTATCAAAGCTCTTATCAAACCAATTAATGATCAAAAGCCCAAAACTCCCCTGTTCAATTGGCAGATTGTCAACTGAAATATAATTTGCTCTGTGTTTAGGTTGGATTTTTCTGAAGTTAAAGACTGGCAAGAATTCCAGTTAAACACATGGTGGCTTCATTCCTAATTGTTTTGTTTTAATTGGGAATTGGGGAGTGTGAGGAAAAGGGAACACCTTTATTTTATTGACACTAAATAATAACTTTGCTTATGGTCATAACTGAGTCTGCAAATGATGATGTCCTGCTCTGCTGGTTTATTTTTAATCATCCTTTTAGTCTTTCCTACAGTCACAATAATATTTAAATACCTAATCTGAATCCCACAGATTGCTTATATTTCATGCTTTTAAAAATGCAGTTTACAACATAGTACATTGTACTTTTTAGATAAAAAAATACTCACTACATTGCATCTGTTCAGTGGCAATAGAAAAGCTTCAGAGTTCAGATGATCCTGAAGGCCCCTTCCCAACCCAAACCATTCCATGATTCTATGATTTTATGATTTATTAGCAACAGATAGTGTATAAACTCCGTGTGGAGTGTGCTGCCAGATGTGAGAGATGAAAGGAATTGCTGGTGGCCACCTGCTTTAATGCACATTTCAGCTCTGCTGTGGTGGTTGATGTCATGAAGAATTCATGTGCTAGAGAGTCATTTAAAGTTAGCAGACCGTGGCAGGTTAGCAAGGAGTGATGCTTGAGGAATGTTTGAGTACCCATCTGTTTGAGAAACAGAAGAGTCACCTTTTGCCAAGGTTTTGAAAAGCAGCTGTGGGTGGATATTTGGGTTTTTCTTGTGGTAGGGAAGCACCAAAGAGCTTTGAGTGTGAAGGTGGTAGAAATTCAGGGCAGTGCTGTGACTGCAGCTGGTTTGCCTGTCTTGTTTTTATCTTAATCTCTCTCCTTTCTGTCTTTATACCAGCACTGTGCTGCCACTCAGTTCAGGCTTAGAATCATAGAATTATAAAATTATAGAATGATTTGGTTTAGAAGGGACCTTAAAGCCCATCCAGTGCCACCTTCCCCTATCCCACGCTGCTCCAAGCCCCATTCAACCTGGCCTTGGACACTTCCAGGGATGGGGAAAATTTACTCCATTTCTTAATTTCTATTCTAGACAAGGTTTGCAAATGAATGTTTAGCTTTTGGGGACAACAAGAAAGATTTCTGCTTCTATTATATTTATTTCTATTTCTATTCCCAGTATTTTCCTCACACGTTTCCAATGTTTTGCTGCTATCAATAATTTTTATTTCCTTTTTTTTTTTGGTTGTTTTTAGTTATTTGGGGTTTTTGTTGTTTGATTTCTTGTTTGAGGTGGATAAGGTATAACTTCCTGTTGCTACAGTTTACTTAATTAGTGCCCATTATTAAAACTAGAAATTGCAGAACTTAAGTCTTTCTTTTAAAAACAATTAATTTCCTGTTAAAATAATTCTGATAGTCGCTGCCTGATAGGTAAAAACCAATAAATTAGAAGAAACAATCTTATTTCAATTAGAAACTCAAATCTTGGCTTGGTATATACTAGGAAAAAACCTTTTTTTCAGCTATGGGTTGCAGAAATAGCAATTTATGGGGTTTTTTTCCCTTGTGTTTTATGCAGAAATAGGAGTAGATAAGAAGAGGTACAGAAATGCCTTTTTGGGGTGTCTGCAGGAAGAGCTGTAAAACACTGCGCACTTAGTGCTGATTGACTCGCCAGAAATTCAACCCAGCACTGTGCAGAAACCAGAGAGGGAAAGGAACAGAGAAACCATTCACTCTGAAGAGTTTTAGTCCAGTTTTTGGGAGGAGGATGGAAGGAAAAGGGAATTGTATGGGAGAAAAATGGGAATTTTCTTATTCTACGGAGCCCAGATCGGTCACTAAGCAGATCCTGTTCCATTCAGGATGTCTGCAGGTCATCATCAGCTCCTTGCTGGAGGCGTGAGGCTCTTCCACACTCCTTTATTTTTAATTCCAACATGGCATGGACAGGGAATGTCTGGTAGGAGTGTTTGGGAGTGTAGATAATTGGAATATTAGGATCCTACCAAATATCCTGTTATTTATCCAATGCACTGTTTGGAGGTTTCAGCACTCAGTGGTCATCAGAACAGATAAAATTATTCATTGATGAATTATCTTTCACTAGGAACTGGGGAGCAACTGGATAGAAACTGTTGCCCTTTGCCTGTGAGGAAAGAGGGAATATTCTCCAGTTTCCTGGGGCTGTAACAGGGGGTGTTGATGACAACAGAATTTTATCGGTTTGGAGGGAAAATGGTAATTTTCTGTGAGGCCTGAGCTTAATAAACTGGTGTGCCAACAGCAGAGGTTAAGAAGGGTGAAAATGTTCTATTTTGATGCTTTGCCAAGCTAAGCAGTGAAATATTGTGAGCATGAACCAAGTGAGATGGAATGTTTGGGATTTGGAATCCAAAATCCCAGAGAGGGAGGGATTCCTGAGTGCTGGAGTGCAGCAGAAGATGAGTGCCTTCCTTCCTTCCTTCCCTCCTTCCTTTCCTCCCTTCCTTCCTTCTTTCCTTCCTTCCTTCCCTCCTTCCTTCCCTCCTTCCTTCCCTCCTTCCTCCCTCCTTCCTCCCTCCTTCCCTCCTTCCCTTCTCCCTTCCCCCTTCCCCCTTCTCTCCTTCCCTCCTTTCCTCCTCCCTCCCTCCCTTCCTCCCTCCCTCCCT
>VZTE01002105.1:45465-63375 GCA_013397775.1 Eulacestoma nigropectus
AAAAAAAAAAAATCAAGTTTTAACTGTCTGCACAAACTTTGACCACGTAATTATTAAAAGAGCTTCATCAAGGTTGTGTATTATGAAATATCCTTTAATTTTTTTTAAAAAAATCACCGACTCATTGTTCTGTTTTCAATTTGTCGTGTGCTCCACTCTTTCTGAAGGTCTTTTTTTTTTTTTTGCTGTGTGATATTAAGGTGCTGCAAGGCAGAAGTATTTGCCTACTCTGTGTTTGCAGTTTTATGTGTTCCAGTAAAGCTGAGGTGGTTTTCAGGTTTCCAAACACATTCGCCATCCCTCCACCTCAGCTCAGCCCGGACCCACCTCATTCCAGGAGGGGTGGGAATCTGATCCCTAGATGTGGTTTTCCCTGAGTAGGTGATTATTGGGGTGTGTGCCGCCGGTGCCTGGGTTTCTGCACCAGAGCTCAGAGGGGTTTAGCTCTTCCCAGCACCGGTTCCATTCACATGCAGGGTTTTTTTTGTGTGTGTGAACACGTTCTGGAGGGTGGAAACACTGCTGGTGGTGGTGGTGGGATGTGTGTGGTGCCTGCATCGCCGGCCAGCGATCTCAGCTGGGTTTGGTTTCAGAAGATGGGAGCTGGTTTTGCGTCCACCCTGACTTCACCTGCGCCTGTTTCGGAGCCCCGGCTGCGGGGCAGATGCTCCCACTGAGGGTTTGTGTTTCAAGCAGAACCAAGAAATTCCCGGGGTACCTTATTTGCTTCTGCCCCAGAGTTTTCTCCTTCGGATTCAGCCAGTCCATAATCATGGGTACAGAACTGTCGGTCTTTTGTCAAAATTTGCTGCCCAGAACCTTTTTCCTTAAATTTCCCCTTTTCCCTGGGCTGCTTCTCTGCTGCCAGACCACAGTTGGTGAGTACAACACACGGTGGAAAAGAAAATCTCTTCTGCTTGTTCACCTCTGTCAACTCCAAATTTTATCACTACCTGCAAGAAATCCTGATAAATTTATGTTTCTTTTGCTCTTCACTTTATCCATGTCCTTTATTTTGATTATGCCAAGGTCCAGGCTGCTGTTTGTTGATCTTACACACCTTGTGTGAGTCCGTGACAAATGATCTGGTCCCCTAAAAACAACAAAGATCCTTATCCTATCCTTCCTTTGCATTTTTTGCTTCGTTTCTGAAACTAAAATCCTCTTGTCTTACCCATTCCCCTTTTTTTCCCCCCTATCTAACTGCAGATCATTGTTTAAAACCTTCTTTTTAAACATTTCTAGGTGGAAGTGGGCTTGTAAACGAAGGCCAGAAATAGCACTGGCCATGAAGTACTTGGTATAATATTTTCCCTGCAATATTCCTGCTGCTGCTTCAAGATTCATTTGCTTGAGTTTTCACTTGAATATTGACTCACATCACTTTTTGTGGAGGGCTCTATGTGGTTTTAAGGGTACTAAAAAAGTGGATTTTGGTACAGGAGTGGGGCTTAAACTTGCCTGTCGTATTTATGCCGTTTACCAAGTTTGTTATTTCTGTCAATTTATGATTGTTTTAAACAGGCTCTAAGTATTCAAGTCAAAACTACAGGCTCTAACTGAAAGTATAATTTCCCTAATGTGGGAATTTAATAATCCTGCCTGAGTTGTCTTGAGTAATTCCTTCTTTCTTCTCCATGTGCTTCATAACTTTGCTTCCAGAACAAAAATAACATCTTTTTATTTTGTAGATAATACATTTTTGACAAATACACTCACCTAGAAGGGTTTAGAATGTGCTCTGGTACACTTGGGTATAGAAATTTATTTGTAGTTGAGAGTTTTCAGAACTTAAGCAGGTGAAGACTTCTGAAAGGAAGTATCTACCTCAAGTCCTTTATATGATAACATTTAATCTCCTGAGGTAGTTTTGTAGTGTTTTAAGGCAGCCCTTTCATACATGTGTAGGACTAAGTTGCCAAAAATATTTGTACTCTGATTTCTTTATTTGAGAAAATTAAAATGTACTTTGTTCCTCATCCTTTAGTTCCCATAACTCCCCGCAGAATTGGTTCAACAAGGCTGATGATAGGCAAAAATTGAATTTTTTTGTGGGAACTCTGTTTTGTTGACAGAACATACTTCAAGGAATTACCAAAACAGCATTTTATTTCAGCACTTAGGAGGCTTTGAATGATTAGATTTCATTTTCAAAAGTAGGTAAAAAATAACTAAAATAAATTTGACTTCTTAGATCCTGAGGGAGATCACATGAGTTGCCTTCTCTGTGGGGGATTTTATGTTACTTGTTATAGGATGATGAATAAAAGCTGCAAAATGAGGCCCAGAATAAATATTTGGGGGAAAAAAAGTAATTTCTTGAATGGTATCATGTCACAGAGGTATGACAGAGGCAAAAAACCAGATGTGCATCCTTTTATATTTGAATGTAGGGGACGGGGAGCATCTTTAAATTGTATTTCTATTGTAGAACAGGAATTCTGTAAGGAACAGACGTGGATCCTGAGGAAAACAAAAGTTTATGTGAATGTCAAGGGAATAACTCTATGGAGGATGGTGAAAAATGGGTGACAGTGAGTTTTTCTTAGTAGGATCTGTACTTCATAGACCCTTCAGCACTGTGGGTTCAACAAAATAGCACAGAGGGGATTTTTTGATTTGTAACGTAGGAGATTTTGATGATTTGCACTTCAGTGACTGCAAAAACATCGCGGTACTGTTGATGGAAAGGGAATATTTGTGTCCTCAGCAAGAAGAAAGCCTTGGAAACTCAGCCAGGAATACAAATTGCAGCCTTTGACCCAGTCCCCTCCTAATTGGAGTGGGTTTTCTGGTAACAGGTTCTAATTTAATTCCACACCGGTGCCACACAAACTCTGCTGCTGGAACTGCTTCCGCAGGCAGCAACAAATGAAGCTTTCCTCAGGTATCCTGTGGGTGCCTTTGGTCATTCCAAGTATCTTTTTAAAGCACAGAACATGGTTAGGTCTGGTTTCATCAGCTTTAAAATTTTGGTCAGGAATTATCCCCTCAATCCCTCAAGTCGGGCAGGACAACACCATGAACATTCTCCTCAGGGAAAAGGTGGCAGGTCCTCCAGGAAGCTCTGTGGGCATTGAGAAATGGTGCCTGAAATGTTTCTTTTTTTTTCAGGCGTTTATTTCAAGAATTTGAAGCAGAGCAAATCTGTATTATGGCTTTATGATGAATGCTCTGTTGTAAAATCTGTTGATTTAGTTCCTATTAGATGTGTGCTGATGCAAATGGTGCCTTGCTGAGAGGAGGGAAGGGGAAAAAACGTACACAGGTATAACAACAAGAGAAGAGCAAATCAAAAGATTCCCCGTCAAAAATGCCAACGTGAGGAAATGCTTTATCCCCTGGAATGTGCCCAGATAGCAGCATTGCCTAGAGTTAGGGATAGAGCCAGTGGCTCCTGCACTTGTGGAGTTCCCACTTGGACACATCCCTACACGTAGGAAACTGCTGCATAATAAAGCAGAACTCTCCAGAGACCCACGTTTCAGAGCCCACAGTTGCTGCCATTCCTTACGTTTGTGTTCCAGCCTCTGCCAAGCACTTCTGGCAGGATTATGGGAGCGTGAAGTGCTCCAGCAGAGACCTTGGGAAAGAATTCCTACAGGGAAACGGTATTTCCTCGCTGTGGTTCGGGGCTGGATGGCTGTAACCCCCTGTGCAAGTGCTGCTTCCTGAGGGTGGTCCCTTGGCTTCTTTTGGTAGGGATGCAACATTTCCTTCCCGGGCACTGCTGCTCCTGACAGACAGTTTAAAGGTTGATGTGTGACAGCTCTTGTTTATTTAATATAACATGAACAGTGTCCTTTTTTAGGAGTGAATGTCACACGTGAGGGCCACCATTTTGAAGCACTTCCCAGTGAAAAAATTTCCAAGGGAACCACCGGTCTAATTCTCTGGGAGAACACAGCTAACTGAACAGAAAAGGTTTTTAATGTCAGATACAGCCAGTGTGCTTTTTTTGTGGGTAAACACATAGAACTGATGGTGTTGAGTTGTGTCTGAGAAGAGAAAATACTGCGAAATTCAGCTGCCCTGCCATAGGAGGAGGTCAGACGTTTCAAAAGGCACAAAGGACAGCTGGTGTGAAGAGTTAAAACTCCGTTTTCATCATCTTGAATGAAATGTGTTGCTCAGAGGAAGCTGATTCCTGTTTAGAAGGTGTTGCTGACTCCTTCCCAGTGGGGATTCCTGGGCTGTATTTTCGCTTCAGTTGTTTGAACAGTCCCAGGTTGGACTGGATGACCCTGGAGCTCTTTTCCAACCTTAATAATTCTGAGATTCTGTCTTTGCACGAGCTTCTGAATCTGGATACTGGGCTGATGGTACAGAGACTTTCAGTGCCTTGATTTTAGTCAGCCTCAGCAAGAGTAAAACTTTCAGCTGAGGTGAACTCAGTTTTCTTGTTCTCACTTGAGTTTGTCCAAGGAAATTTGAACTAGAATACAAATAAAGCTGAGAGTAGAGGACTCTGTGCCCTACAGGGACAGGAGAATGAGGAGGAAAAAGCCTGATTTTTTTTCCTTTTCTTTCATTATGCAAAAATGCCTGTGATTTTTCAAGCACTACAGTTTCAGCTGCTGTTTGTATATTGGAGAAGAAAAGGATGTGTGGACACCTCAGAGCAGCTTTCCAGTGTCTGAAGGGACCACAGGGATGTTGGAGAGGGACAGTTCATCAGGAACTGGAGTGATGGGACAAGGAGAGATGGCTTCAAACTGCCCAAAGGCAGGGTTAGGTGGGATACTGGGAAGGAATTGTTCCCTGGGAGGGTGGGGAGGCCCTGGCACAGGGTGCCCAGAGAAGCTGTGGCTGCCCCTGGATCCCTGGCAGTGTCCAAGGCCAGGTTGGACATTGAGGCTTGGAGCAGCCTGGGACAGTGGAAGGTGTCCCTGCCCATGGCAGGGGGTGGCACTGGGTGATCTTTTAAGTCCTTTCCAACCCAAACCATCCTGTGCTTCTAAATAACAGTAGAAATTTGCCTTACTTGCATTAGTTCCAGATAACTCCTCGTTGTGAAGTTTTAGTCAAGAAGCTGCCACTCTTACAACCATGTAATTACCAGAGGAGCAGAGCTGTCAAGATGATTTCTTTTACTTGGACTGGAGCCATGCTGTTTTCAAACAGTAAAAAAAATAAAAGTCAGTAGCATTTTCACTCCATGTCTCAGTGAGCTGCATGAAACCTGGTGCCTGTGTGGGTGACAGCACTGGACAACTTCATTTAAAAATTCAGGCGTTTATTTCAAGAATTTGAAGCAGAGCAAATCTGTATTATGGCTTTATGATGAATGCTCTGTTGTAAAATCTGTTGATTTAGTTCCTATTAGATGTGTGCTGATGCAAATGGTGCCTTGCTGAGAGGAGGGAAGGGGAAAAAACGTACACAGGTATAACAACAAGAGAAGAGCAAATCAAAAGATTCCCTGTCAAAAATGCCAACATGAGGAAATGCTTTATCTGCCTGGCCAAGGATATATTTCTGTCTCATCTTTAAGCATAATTTTCCTCAAGTAGAACCTAAAAGTACATGAATTATAACATTAAATGTCCAATCACCCTTCCTCATAACTGGGGGGTGAATGTGTGTGGGTCTGCAAAAACTTGAAGATGGAGAGGGAGAGATAATCCCCCAGATTTCCCTGGGATAGGTCCTGGTCAAACTTTGTAAATCCCACTTAGGAATGCAGTTTCAAACTGCACAAGATAACAGTGGAATAGCAGAGTCCAAAAGATGGGAGATTTTAACTGTAGAAAGTGGTTGTGTGTGTGTCTGCAGTGGTGTTTATACAACACTTGTGAAAACAAGAGGTTACATAAATATTTGAGTTTTCAAAGATCTGCTGCAGTCTCTCTTAGAACTTAATGTTTTATTATCCAAATTCATGTGCGATATCTTGTTTCAGGAGTGGTACTAAGTATGTAAATGGCAGAAATGTGGATTTGTCACATAAGTAGTCATGGCTCTCTCTTGTTTCTTCCTTGGTAAACCCAGCCTTGCCAGGAGACGAGGCCAGATTATTTTTGTGCTGTGGAAATGGTTCCAAAACAAACCCTCTCTGTAGTTACATTATCCTTCAATGTGAGGAACATGTTTGGCTTCCTTATTGCTGACATCTGCCAAATATTTCTTCACCAAGTGTTTAGTGTAATTTGCAGTGAGCTGGTGAATACTTAATGGTCTTTGTAGGACTTCATCTTTTATGTCTTCCTCGGCTAAAGCAAATCCTTTCATCGTCAGTGTTACCTTTGTGCTGTTTTTTTTTTCCTGGGTAGATCCTTGCATTTCCCACACCCAGTTTCTTTGGGATTTCTGGGATTTGATTTGGAAGTAAATGCTTTTTTTTTTAATTAACTGGTACTGAGTACTGTCCAAGGAATGTAAGTGGTGTAAGGAAGGGACACGTTTTTCATTTAACTCCTAATAAAACGTAAGGACTTTTCCTCCTTTGGCATCTTGATTTAAGCTGCATAAGTGAAGTTGAATCAGGATTGAAATGGGAATTTTTAAAAGCTGGTGGAAGTGGTAATGATAGTTTTATTTCTCTCCTAAGTCTTTGTGTGTAGGTGCTCCTAGTTCTGTTTTCATGATGAAATATTACTCCTTTTCCTCTCTTCTCACTTCCTCAGGCAAGAAAAATACCCACATCAGTTCAGTAAAAGCAGGTTAGACCAATTAAATCAGTTTTGTGCCATAAATGGTCTGAATTCTGAGGGGAAGGTTGGAGATGGAGTAGTTTATGTCACCAATCTTTTCTCTTTCTGGTACTGAATGGACCTGGAGTCTCTGGAATTGCCACAATGGAGTTGTAGGTTTTTAAAAACAAAGAATAACGTTAATTCTATTACCTACTCAATCTCAATTAATGATATTCTGCTCAGCTGAGTTTAACTTGGAGGTAAAACCCACATGAATCAAAAAGTTTCGTTCACAGATTATCCGTGGTAACCTCCAGACTCCACAGCCCTACAAAATGAAGCTACCAACTTCCTTTGCAAGAAATAAAGAAATCCACAGTCCAGTTAGGCTCTTCTAATTGCTGGCTGAAGGAAAAATGGCTTGGAAAAAATGTCATAAAGACATTGAAAATATCCTTTCTAGTGCGAGAGAAGATGGATAGGGTGGTAAGTTTTTAAAGCAGGCAATGTTGGGCCAAGATGGATAAAGACAAGTCTTTATTGATGGGAATGTTTTCTGCAAGCTCTGATGTTTGCTTTCAGATTTAGCTGTTGTTTGCACAAGGAGGACTCATATGACTTTTTCAGATCTATATGAACACAGCTTCAAGGTTGCAGAAATAAAGAACTTTTTACAAGTTTTGCACTTTTATCTCTGTTACACTGAATTAATTTTAAATCGTTTCAACTGGTTACTGCTCCTGATAGTAGAAGGTGCTGTTTAGTGTTTATTTCCTAAGATGGATTTTCTTTAAAATGTGCAGAAAAATTGCTTTAAGTAGAGTCTTTTTCACATTTGGTGCAAGCCACAATATTCAGAAGCTTTAAATGCTGTAGAATCCTTCATTTTCTTGTAGTGAATTCTAACAGGTAGTGATAGATTCTTAAATTAGTGATTCTTAAATTGCTCATAAATATTTTTTTCCCAAATCGTTAATTTTGGTTTTTAATAGCTCAGCATTTGCCATTTATGAACTCTATCGTAAGGATGAAGGCTGTGATTTTAATCCTGTGATTTTCGCTACATCACAGCATTTCTCCTCCTGCTTTTCGTAAATATGTTCTGAATGTTAAAATCATTCAGGCTTGTGTATTATAAAGAGTGTCTCTCATGTATAACCAGTGTAGTTCCAGGTGGAAGATGGGTTCTTGGGAATGTAAAGGAAGTGACTCAGGAATCTTTTGAGCTGCAGGTTACTCACGGCTGGGCCCTTTGCACAGAGGGTCTGACTGATACAGATCTGGTTTAATGCAGAGTCATAAAATTATGGAGTGGTTTGGGTAGGAAGGGACCTGAAAGATCATCTCATTCCACCCCCTGCCATGGGCAGGGACACCTTCCACTGTCCCAGGCTGCTCCAAGCCCCAGTGTCCAACCTGGCCTTGGACACTGCCAGGGATGGAGCATCTACCCCATCCCCTGGTTGGTTCAAGCTGTAACTCGCGACAGAAATTTCACTGAAGGGCTTCTAGAAGAACCAGTCTTGAAAACTCCAGCTCAGGTTGGTATTCCTGAATTTTGGAGAGCTAATTAAAATCTGCAGTAGAAGCACTGCAGGTCCTGAACGCTCTTGCTGGGTCCAGGATCAGGGGATTTTGTCTGAAGTAGTTTGTTAAAGAAAACAGAAAATTGTTCCTGGATGATTCCAGTTTGAGGAAGGCTGATGAAGAGTGCTTCAAACTGAAATAGAACAGGGATAGATGGGATATTGGGCAGGAATTGTTCCCTGGGAGGGCGGGGAGGCCCTGGCACAGGGTGCCCAGAGAAGCTGTGGCTGCCCCTGGATCCCTGGCAGTGCCCAAGGCCGGGTTGGACGGGGCTTGGAGCAGCCTGGGACAGTGGAAGGTGTCCCTGCCCATGACACTGGATGATCTTTAAGGTCCCTTCCAACCCAAACCATTCCATGATTTCCAGTGTTTTAGACCTACTGAACATCTGTGTTTTGTTCTGACACTTGAAAGAATAATTTTCATCTCGTAACCATGCGTTGTAATCAAAACTCATTTTTCTTTGGTTCAACAGCTGAAGATTTCCTATCAAGATCTATAATTGGTGTTTAAAAGTAAAATCAATCATTTCTCTGTAATTGCCCAATTTATAACCTTTCTTTTACCTCATGGAACCGTGGCAGTGTGCTGTAGGTAGAGAGGAAAAAGAGGAAGGAAAATGGGTTATTTGGTGAAGCACAGGGCATGCGATTGTTGTTTGTTGTTGTATGAAATCACAATCAAAATTGACACAAGTTGCTATTAAACTCTATTTCCTGTGTTAAAAAAAGTCAGTATTAGCTAAAAAGAAACCTGCAGCAGTAGATTTGCACATAGACCTTAATGAGCCCAATTGACCTTCTGTGCTGTATTTACAATTGCCTTAAAATTGTAAGCAGATGTTTGAAAAACTTTTGTTAATAGGTCCCTAACATCTGTTTCACCAGAGATATTGCCCACCAAAGCAGCTGTAATTAGTAGAGCACCTCGTGCAGGCATCTTTTTCTTATTGGTGCAGATGATCGTGTTTCTCCCTCGGGTTTTAAAGTAAAATCTTATTGGCACTTTTGTTTTCATACATTCTACAACATCTCTTTTGTGAGGAGGAAAGTTTTTCCACCGAATGTAAGAGGTTTTTTTTTTTCCCCTGTGAAGTCTTAAAAAAAAAAAAAAAAGCTTTGCAGTAGTGATACATCACCAAATAATGTGAAATACTGTGTGCAGCTGAAACTTTTGATGGGGCTTGTCCATTTGTGCTGCTCAGGTTCATGACAGAATGCGTGTTCCGTGTGGAAAAAAAGGCAAAATGAAAGGAAGAAAATCTCAAACCCTGCTGCTGCTGCAGGGAAAAAATAAAAATCCAGTGTCATTTGCCCATTAAAGTTCTTTTATGGGACATAGTTTCCATTTGTGTGAGAACACAAAAACCTGTCTGCTTGCTGAGTTTACACAGCCCTGCTGACAGTGGGCAGGGGAAGGCTCAGCTCTGCCAGCTTTCAGAGCTTTATTCTTTTCAAATAAACTTCAATTTGGGAGTTATTCTTTGACTCCTACTTTGTAAAATGGAATATGGAAAATGCAGCTGATGGGTGGGGGGGGAGGGCTGTGCAAAGCTGCCAGTGAAGTTTCCACTCGGTTTCCAAGCAGATTTCTTTGGAGATAAGGCACTGACAGCGGAATAGCCCCTTTTCCAAAGAGAGGAATCCTGTTGGGAATGTTCTGCTAGATCCCAGAGCAGCCTCTCCGAAGCACAGGAGCTTGCCACAGTCATCCCCCACGTCCTTTCAAAGGTGGGAAATGAACGCTGTGTTATGCATCAGTCGGAGTTTGTGTGAATAGATGGATTTTAGCCGCATCCTTTGGACAATGCCATAGGTACAGTGCTTCCAGAGGGTAAGGGAGGGAGGAATTTTAGGGAAAAGGGTTCTGATGGTGCTGGAGTTAAACTGTGGAATGTAACTTGAGGTGCAGGACTAAGTTGCTACAGACATTTGCTACCTGAAATGTTAAGTCAGTGGTTGGATTGACGTTATCAAACTCTCCAGGGCACGGGTCTGACTCACATTTCATGGAATCATGGAATGGTTGGGGTGGGAAGGGATCTTAAAAATCATCTCATTCCACCCCCTGCCATGGCAGGGATGCCTTCCACTGTCCCAGGCTGCTCCAAGCCCCAGTGTCCAACCTGGCCTTGGGCACTGCCAAGGATCCAGGGGCAGCCACAGCTTCTCTGGGCATGCCCTGCCAGATGTAGAAAAGAGTCTGGGATTGCCTTTTCCATCCAAGGAATAGCCAGGGCTGCCATTAATGAGAGTCCTTCACTTTTCCCCTTGGGTTTCTGGATTGAAAAAAAGGAATTAAAGGAGCTTTTTGCATCTTCCCTTCCCTCAAGGCTTTGTCCTTGTAACAAATTAAGATGAGAGCACAGAAATTTGTTACTTACTCTCAAGTCTGTTGTAACATGTGTTGTTTTTTACAGAAGCTCATTTTCCACCAAAAAAAACCCCACAACCCTCTAAGTTCAGTTGCTGTGATGACTGTGCAGAGGTACCATTACTTCTTTAAAGAACTTGGAACAACCTCTCAAGTCCCCTTTTCCTTCCAAGCACAAAATGCAAACCAGCTTATTTCCTATCCTTTATGCGCCCCTGAAATCATGTGGGTAGTAACAAAACAGATTTTCTCTGAAGATGCCAAAAAGAAATAGATTTGATTTATTGCAAGAGAGACATTTTTTCATGACTTATATCGACAAATGTAAAAATATAGAATATCATTATGAAAAGCAGCTGAAACAGAGGCACTTTTTTTTACTACTTTGAGTCATTTCCAGTGTCTCTCCTTCTTAATTAAAATATCTTTTCAAAGTAAGCAGTCAGGTTAGTACTCTCCAGGTAAATATGTGCAGTTCAGCTTTTAAAACAATTTTTTTCGTTGTTTCAGTGGGAAAAGCCACATTTTTTTACTCGCTGGGTTTTTCAGCCTTCTGGTTTGTACTGGGCTAACCTAAATTTAATCCAAATTGTCAAGTAAATCATACTTATTCCTAAAATAAGAGTGAAAATATTTCTGTTGTGAAAACTCCAAGGATTTTTTTTTTTTTTTAAGTCCGAATTCGGTGTGGTTTTGCAAAGTGCTGCTTCACTTTTAGGTGTAGCCTTTACTGGGGGACAAATCCTCAGTAAATTGAGACTCACCCACAGGAATTACTGGGAAACTGATTTGCAGTTGATATTTTGCATTTGAGCGTATTTGGCACCTGTGAATTCATAACGAAACTCATTTCAAATGTCAGTCTTCCGTGAAGATCATCAGGTTTTAAACCAGGGGACAACACACGGAAATATTCTTTGGAATTCCACAAAGATTTATCAAATGTTTCCTTGCTGGGTTTGCACAAAGCCGTCGATAAATGGAAACTTGTGCTGTGCTAATGCCAAAGGGAAACACTGATGGAGTAAATTCCTCTCTGCTTTGACTTTTTCTTTTCCTTTTTAAGGGAATATATTTCTGAATATTAAACTCACTTGATAAACACCATCAACAAGGGATCACACTCTGTGGATGAGCCAAATTCTAATTCAACAATTTCACCTTTTTTCTTAAACACAGAACACCGTAGATGTCCTTTAGATCAAATACTCATCCATTCACCTTCTCCTCCTCTAATCCTGAAGGACAATCAGATTTTTTTATATTTAAGCTTTTATTTTTTAGATTACTCATAAGTAATTTAAAAATTATTGATGCTCTCAGGCACCTCTTTGTACAGATGAGAAACGGTGAGAACATCACTATGAGCATCGTGTAGGTCACTAAAGCTTCTGCCAGGGTCATCATATTTTATAGATTTACATAAATATATATAATATAGTTTCTATTTTTCTATAAAATGTATTATATATATTATTTTCTAAAAATACATATGTTTGTATATTTTAATTTATATTTTTAAAATTTTATATATATGTATTTTTTATGTATATATTTAAATATACTTTTTTTTTTCCCCTTTACCTCTGGCTTCTCTGGGCACTGAAGATGAATTTAACCTGTTTCTTACTTGCAGAAAAAAAAAGTATTGGATGCAGGTTGGAGAGTTCTAAAATTATTTAGGGTGTAAGAACTATTTTAATCTTCGAAAATAAGGTTGTTGGCAGAAAAATAGCAGAAACAGGAACCTGTTAAATTTGAAATAATATGGGACAAGGACAGTTTTGGTTGTTTTTTTAGATGAGATTGTTTACAGGTTTCCTTTACAGTAACAGTGTTACTGATAATTTATATTTCCAATACCAAGTCTTAATGCTCAACTCCCTGTGGCACAAAAAATTTCCCCAAAATATTAAATTATACACATAAAATTCATGATTTTATTTAGGGTTTTTTTTTTTTTTTGGCAATAAGGGACAGCCAAATGAGGTTAGGCCAGATTTAAAGCTATTCCTGTTCTTATTTGTGTGATAAGAAAAATGTTGAGCACTGGACACTTACTTGATTCTGAGATATTGAATTCCCATTGGAACCAAGTTGCCTTTATAGATTTACAAATGCATCCAATCAGGTGACATCAACTAATAACATGAACTTTCTTTTCCTCCAGAGTCAAACATGAGCTTAAATATTATTTTAAAAAGCTGGGAGATGGTGAAGTACATCAAGAAGGAATCTATTTATGTTATGGCTTCAGACAGCTTGTGCTTTTTTAGGAGGTAATTAACTTCTTTTTTTTTTTAATTAATATGCTGCTTTTTTAAGGGGGGAAAAAAAGAGGAAATGCTGTAGAGAGAATAAGCAGCAATTTTGAGTGTAGGGAGCAGAAAGTCTCCCCGAGTGTCTAGAATTTCATGGTTTCATGTATGGAAAACAGTAGCATTCATTATATACCTTGACAAAATGGTCCTGATTGCAGCTGACTCGCAAATTTCCCTGAAATTGCACTTCTGTGAGCAAACAGCTCTTGCAATGTGTAAAAATCCCCATCACTTCTGTAGTTCTGACCTCTGCTGATCTCACCAATTCTTAGTTATTCTCACATGTTCTGCGTTGGCTGGGAGGAAATGTGGGGCGGAAAAATATTTTGTGTCCTGTCAGAGATTTGGGGAGATTTTGTTTCAGAGCAAGAGTCAAGGTAGGATTCAATCCCAGTTTTTAGCAGAAGTCTCTGAGAAAGCTTTAAAACTTTCAGCTCCCTGAACTGCAGTGAAAATGGAATGTGCCAGCCATGAGGATTTTCTGCACATCTTTAAAAATTAACGCCAAAATTGGGTTAAATCATTTTTAAAGTTGCTTGGAAGAATGATCCACTTCCAAAACCAGATGGGGTTGACTCGGTGACTTCCCTGAGTACAGGTGGCTGCTGGAATATCTCTAATTTTTGGAAAACTTCAGCTGTCTTTTAGGGGAACCTGTAAATTGAGTTAGAGCTGAATATTGTATTTATTTATGTCAATTCCTATTAAGCTTTGCTGTTCGAACTGGTTTCTTTTCATGAAGCGAATGCCAAAAGATCTTTTTTCCAATCCATAAATTCCTGTTTTTCCCTGTGTTTGAGGATCTCAAATATCATGACGGGGGGGGTTTTTTGCTGGATTTTCATAGTGTGGGATCTGTTGTGTCTCAAGGCCTGTCACTTCCATTATTTGGGGCTTTGTAGAAATGATTGCATAGAAAATCAAGTGGGGTTTTCTCCCAGAACAAAAGAATTTAAATATTTCTGCATTTCTGTGTGAAGTACATTGAGTTACTCTAAATTTCCTTACATTAGTGCCATTCTTTTCGCTGCCTTCATTAAGACCATCATTCCATAATTTTTGAAGTGGAACCATTTCAGCTTTCACCGCAAAACTGAGAAATTGCAGGTAAAAATCAAAGTTTGCATCCTTTTAACTCAGCACAGTGGTGTTGCCTACAGCTAGGAAAAAGAATTAAATTTATTCTTCATTAAATCTCCTTTTTTTTTTTTAAATTAAATACAATATTTCCCTCCCTGTTATTTCCATGCTTCAATTATTGTTAATTAGCAGCACTCACTGACACAGTTTCAAGTCTCACATTCAACACCAAGGTTTGCTCTAACCACTTTTGCCCTATTTAAAGCTGTCTGTCAGGGCTAGGATTTATTTTTTTTTTAACCAATCGAGTTGTCTTGATGCAATTCCCAGAATAAATAGACTTAAATAGGTCTGAGGATATATTTCCAGCAATTTTTCCTGTTTCCCTTTCCTGTCCAGCAGTACAGCTCGGTGGATGGACAAACTCTTAGGGGAAAAAAACCCCAAAAACCTAAGAGTTTTTTTTCCCTGTTCTGTATTTTTTATTTCCCTCAGTGTCAGTTCCATTTCTATGGTATCCAGAGAATTTTTTGGTTTATTGTGAAACTGCTGAAGTTTCGGTATCCCTGTGGGAACACAGTTTGGAATGAGAGAATTTCCCATTGATACGACAGCTCTGAAATTTGTTTTGTTGCTAAAAGCAGCATTTTCACCTTCTTCTATTTGTAAATTATGCTTATGGAATACTTTAGTAAACAAGATTTACTCAATTAATCAAATTTACAGATTAGCTTATTGATCACAACT
This sequence comes from Eulacestoma nigropectus, assembly GCA_013397775.1. NCBI lineage: Eukaryota > Metazoa > Chordata > Aves > Passeriformes > Eulacestoma > Eulacestoma nigropectus. The sequence continues at coordinate 60,209 of VZTE01002105.1, forward strand.
ATTTCATGCTGGGGATCAATGCTAATGTACTTCAAATCTGTAATTGTTAATCCATTTCTGAATTAACGTTGATGCTTGTTGCTATAATCCCTGCTCATTTGATTTTTTTTTTTATTTTTTTTTTGTGGAGTGCTGAAAAATACTTTCTTATCCATTAAGGCATTTAAGGGAAGAAAAGGACAAAGCCAAACCATTCATTTTCTGTGTGTAATTGAGGATGCTCTTAGCTACGGAATGTTTGACGTACTAGTTTTTAAACTTAGATTAAGATGTCTTGTATTGCATTTTATACAGAGAGATATAAAAGATATGGGAAAAGTAGTAAAATATTTATTATTTAGGGCTGAATTTATTCTTATTTTAATGAAGGTCAGTGTTGTCATGATCACTGTCAGCCATTGCTGCAGTTCTATAATGGGAATTATTATCTCTGTCTGCATGTATCAAATGTACAAAATAAATCATTTTTGCAAAACTTACGGCAGAAACACAGGAAAGGTGAGTTAGAAACACTTTTGAGCTGCCTTGTCCACATAAACTAGAAATAGATTGTGCAGGAGCTTCGAGCATGTTCCGACTTTATCTGACAATTCAAGACACAATCTCGCACTCCCAATAATTTTTCTGAGGGCAGGGAAATGAACTTGGAGGAGATCAAAACTTAGACCAACAACATCACAAAACCCCGGTGCTGTCAGCTCTCTTTGAATTTCTTTTTTTTTTAAATAAATAAACTCTCTGAGCAGTCATTTACATACAAACTTTTCAAAATAAAACTCTAAAAAGGGATTATTCAGATGGCAGAGTCAAGCACTTTGGTTAATAGATCCCACATATGCCATTTATTGCATACTTGTGTTTATTGCTTAAGGCACTAATTCCCTTAAGTGAAACACAGGATTTTTCAGAATTAAGTAAAATAAATTATTTCTTTGCCCACTTTTAATGTGTTAAGCAGAAAATCTCTCCAGCAGATGAACATTCAAGATGCAGCAAATGTAGTCACTGGTATCGTTATTGCTAAAAGCTTACCCATAATTTAACTAACAGAGAGCAAATATCAGAGTAAAGGCAATTTCTGTTGCATTTTCACATGATTCCAGCCGGGCAATGGAATTTCTGTGGGGTCAGGGAAACAAACAGCATCCTGTGCCAGCATGTGGAGCTGGGGGTGCAGCTGCTTCACGGATTGGGAAGAGCCTTCCCCTCACTTCCAGAGGCACCCTGGGGGGCTTCAGCCCCTCTGCTCGGGAGCTGGGGGTGCTAAACCTGGGGAAGAGAATCCGCAGGGAGACCTCAGAGCCACTTCCAGGGCCTAAAGGGGCTCCAAGAAGCTTGGAGAGGGACTTTTCTCATGGTCATGTTGTGAAGCTTTGGGGTGACCTCACTGTGGCCTTGCAGGGCCTGAAGGAGCCACCAGGAAACCTGGAGAGAGACAATTGCCAAGGGCTGGAGGGACAGGACCCAGGGAATGGCTTCCCAGTGCCAGAGGGCAGGGCTGGATGGGATATTGGGCAGGAATTGTTCCCTGGGAGGGTGGGGAGGCCCTGGCACAGGGTGCCCAGAGAAGCTGTGGCTGCCCCTGGATCCCTGGCAGTGTCCAAGGCCAGGTTGGACATTGGGGCTTGGAGCAGCCTGGGACAGTGGAAGGTGTCCCTGCCCATGGCAGGGGGTGGGATGGGATGGGCTTTAAGGTCATTTCCAACCCAAACCATTCCATGATTCCATGAGTGTAACACGTTGTGGGTGTGGTGGAATGCATGGAGTCCATGCCTGCACCTCCATGTGTGAATTTCGCAAGTTCCCAAGCACTGGAGCCACTCACACACCTAAGAGAAAGCACACGTTTGGGTATTTCAGTGCACAGGAGCAGTTTCAGCATGGTTTTATTTTTATATATCCAAGTGAATTCCGTAATTCTTTCTGTTTGGTGTTCTTCAGCTCAAATCTAATATCAGAGTATTACATCTAAATTCTCCTTTTAAGGGCTACAGCAAACACAGCGTGGGTGGACCTGCTTAGACTTTTATTCCGAGTAATTCCAAGACAGATGTTCAACAAGATCCAGAAAACGCTGCTTGATGGATTGAAAAGCATTTCTCTAAGTGGATTAAAAGACTACAAGAGTCAAGATGTTTCTATTTGTGCTTCACACAATTATTCTCTTTAAAGAGACTGTGTTAAAACTGTTACCATGGTGTCTGCATTCTAAGGTTACATGTTGACAAGTATGTCATTAAAAACCAGCAGACACCAGTGAGAATCTGCTCCTGATCACCCCAGTTAAGCTGGTTTGGAGAGATTGTTCTGCCCATGTGTTTAGCACATTCAATTCTTATCTGCTTTAAACAGCACTCATGAAAGGCTTTTTCCATGCAGCAGCATAAACCATATCAAAATGGTATCAGGTTTTTACTGCTCGGCCATGTTGCTGTTTCATAACTCAGCACCAAAACAAGCAGCTTTATCTGGCAACATTTCTCCACTTCATCAGCAGCCTGACACTTCCACGGGATTAAATCCATCCTACAACTCCAGCTCTTACAACAGAGCAAAAACCTGGTTGGTTTAGCAGCCAATCTTTTGAATAGCACAATCTTCCAGTGGGATGATAAGGAGTTCATCTCATGGGGGTTTTACCTGCCTGGGCAGGTTTGGGGTTGGAAAGGAGTAGATCCCTCTGTGTGGCACAATAGGAATGTGCTGTGGCAGCTGTGGATTGGGGGGATGTTCTGCACAGATCCTGTCTTTCTGTGCAGTGTCAAACTCCCTCAGCCACATGGGGATCGTTGGGAAGGTGCATTCCATTGGCAGGGATTGTTTTTACTTCCCTTTGGAGAGTGTTTGGGGTTATGTGGGAACAGGCTCTCGTGTGCAGCTGGGAAAGGCAACAGAGATTTGAGAAGTGGCCCAGGACAACCTCGTGAAGTTCCACAATTCCCAGTGCCAGGGGCTGCTCCTGGGTCAGGGCAATCTCAGCCATGAGCACAGACTGGGAGGAGAATTCACTGGGAACGGCCCTGTGGAGAAGGACTTGGGGATCTCATGGGTGAAAAGCTGGGCAGGAGCCATCAGTGAGTGCTGGGAGCCCTGAAATCCATCGGCATCCTGGGCTGCATCCATGGAGGAGAGACCAGCAGGGAAGGGATTGGGATTGTGCCCCTGTG
>VZTE01002105.1:63626-92675 GCA_013397775.1 Eulacestoma nigropectus
CACCAGGATGAGCAGAGGGATGGAGCAGCTCTGCTGGCAGGAAAGGCTGGGAGAGCTGGGTTTGTTCAGCCTGGAGAGGAGAAGCTTTGGGGTGACCTTAGAGCCCCTTCCAGTATCCAGAGAAGGTTTTAAAAAGAAGGGACTTTTTATATGGACAAAGAGTGACAGGACCCAGGGAATGGCTTCCCAGTGCGAGAGGGCAGGGCTGGATGGGATATTGGGCAGGAATTGGTCCCTGGGAGGGGGGGGAGGCCCTGGCACAGGGTGCCCAGAGAAGCTGTGGCTGCCCCTGGATCCCTGGCAGTGCCCAAGGCCAGGTTGGACACTGGGGCTGGGAGCAGCCTGGGACAGTGGGAGGTGTCCCTGCCCATGGCAGGGGTGGCACTGGATGAGCTTTAAGACCTTTTCCATCCAAACCATTCTGGGATCCTGTGAAATCAGGGACATTTTTGCCGGGCATGGCATAAACAAAGTGCCTTGATGGCTTCTCACGTGACAGCTCCTGTAATTGGGACCATGCTTTTACCAAATGCAGCTCAATAACCCTCCCTGGGATGGGCTGACCCCCTTCTGCACGGTGACAGTGGCAGTTTATTTCCTGTAAGTGGCTTATCTTCATAACCTGATAATAATTGATATTCCAGGATGGGGAAGTAAGTGCAGAACGACAGGCAATGCCAAAAGATGAGTCTTGAAAATTATGAGGCCATTATCATCTAGAGACTTTTTAAAGTACAGACTTGAATTTCCCTGGAATAGTCGAAGGGTGGAAAATCGAAATGATGTTGGTTTTCTCTATCTGTATATACAGATACAGATATTTCTGTTTGTTTGACAATAACACTGCCTGCAAATCCTTTTCCATAAAAGATCAGAGTCCTTCCGTATATCCATGATTTTTCTAGGGTGGGTTATTGTGGGCACTACCTCCTAGACCTGCTTTATCTTCTCAGTCAGTGTAGTTTTTACTTCCTCAGTAGCAGCACAACTTTTTCATTCCCAATTCCATTCAGCCCTGAGAGTTAGCACTTTAAAGTACATTGTCAGTTTAGCACTGCCACGTTCCCTGCAGCAGGAAAATTCCCTTCAAAAATCTCATTTTTCAGTCCAGTTGTACAAAATCTCTGATTTTTTCTGCAGCACGACCTTCTTCTATAAGTCCAGGAAAAAATTCACTTTTTGTGTGTGGCTTTTAGGGTATGAGGAAAAAAGGCATTTCCCAAGAGCTCCATTTCCAAGAACAGGGTGTAGTTTTTGGTGCAATATCAGACTTATCTCAAGTGCACGATGTAATTTCCATCATATTAATGCAAATTATTCAAAATGCTGTTCCCCTTTCTCCTTCTTTGCCTCTCCCTTAAAAAATCAAGTTCAGAATAAACAGTATTTTATTACAAGACATCATTTCTATTCCTTTTTCTTTCTCTTTACTTCAAACTGTAGACTAAAAGGCTCCTAATTTTCAATTATTATCTTCTCACTTACTCTTCATTTCATTTTAGGAGTTGTATTGTGCAGCTTCGGCGCTGCCTGAAGAAAACTTTTCCATATTTTCTTCTTGCAGATTTTTTCAGCTTTTCTCGCCGTACTCTTTCACAATCACCTCTCATAAAAGTTGTAGTTTCCAGCTTGGTATCTTTTAGGGAAAGAAATGGATGTAAAACATTTTGCAGAGCCAAATTTTTACCAGCTTCCTTTTTTTAGGGGTATTTTCAGGAAAGCTGGTGTACAAATTAATTACATTTATTGTTCTATCTACTTTTGATCAATAAAAGCTTTTCAGAATTCTTCTGACAAAATATTAAGGATAGGATCTGGGAATTCTGGAAGACTGAGACATTGAGGTTTTGCATAAATATGAATAAATCTATATGAGCATAATCACTGCCACAAAAACACCTACAGTACAAGGAATGGTGAGTTGGAGTTACAGGATTTTGTTTTATTGCCTTCACTGAGAATTCCTTAGGGTTCTGTAATAAAATTGTTTAAAACGACCGGAATTTTGTCACTTTTATAACTTTTTAGAGTTCTAAAATATATCAATAATGAATATATGAATAAAATGAGAAAGCCATTGCCTTGTTTTCTGGGAGGGAGTGTTAAGATCTATTCAGCTGTAGGATTTTCAGTGGGAAGCCAGGTCTTAGTTTTTATTTGCATCACTGAATCCTAAATTAACTTTCCATTTAACTTTCACTTTTTACTTAGTTGTCCTTTTCTCAATAGTTTTTTTTTTTTTTTTTTTTTTTGGTCGCTGTTTCTCATGATTCAGTTATTTCAGCGAGCAGAGCCTTTATCCCATTAAACTCAGGCCAACTTGGGCCAGTCCGTTGCGTTGTGGAAACTGTGTTTGGTTCATTTCCTGGGATTTCAGAGCAGGAGCCATTTTAATGTCAACATTGCCATCTTCCTCTAGCCCGTCAGCTCCCTTTTTGAAAGGACTAAATGGACATCATTTTTGTTGAGGGGGGAAAAAAATGCATTACAACACTTTCTTTTTCATCTCCTAAGTAGGTCAGTTTGTGGCGGCGCAGAAAATAGCGGAAAGTATTAGTTTGGATTTTCCATCTTCTCCTAAAGTATCTCCAGGATGGTGCTTGTGTGCTGATTGCAGGATTATATCACAAAAGCAGACCTGAGTGAGAGTGAGTTGTGTGAGGGCTTAGCAAAATGTGGTGGCACAAATCCCTCCCTGCCTCGAGTGGGAATTGCCCGCCCGGAATCGCTCCCGGAATTAGTTTGCGCGTCGATGTCAAGGAGGCATTTTAATGAGCAGTGTTCCCAAAAAACCAGCGAGATGAGGTATGATGTCGCTCATAAAATCCTTTTTGCCAGAGTCTTTTGGCCTAAAGAGGTGAATTCTGTTCCCTTCCTGAGTTTAGGGTGGTGGAGCTCCAGCAAAATCCCGGCGCGTCGGAATCACCGCCGCGCAAGGCACCGGATACGGGCGGTGAGGAGCCTGTGGGAATGGCACTCAGCTCACTTGGTTTTCCTCAGTTTATCCCGTGTCAGATCGTAGCAGGTTACAGATGGAAGGGGACCTTTCATCCCGTAAGATTCCTTCTGGGATCTGATAATCCAGGAATGTTCTGTGGCACGCAGTTCACTTTGGAGTTTTATGATGTGGATTCTTTAATGAGGAGTGAGGGGCATGAATTTCACTTTGCAAACTTTGAGACATAGGAAAAATAACAGGAAATGAGTTTTTAATACAGGTCTCTGAAGTGTTTTGTGCTTTTTTGTCACGATTCCTGCTGAATCCCTACATTTTGGTGACGCCACTGCACACTTTTTTCACCGGCTTCTGTCATATTTTACAAGCTGAAAACAGCAAAAGATCCTCGACCTCCAGAAGGCCAAGGGTTTGCTTTTATTTCTCCCAATCAAATTTCAACTTCAGTGACAGTCAACAAGTTTGTATTTCCTTTTGGTGTCCTTTTCGTCTTGAAGTGGATGATTTTGTTTTACAAAGATTGGCACCATCTATTTTCAGAAGGTGCAACTGCCTTCTCGTAATTCCTAAGAGAATTCGTGTAGTGTGAACTATTTCTGTCTTCTCTTGGTCCCCGTTTTCTTTGATTCTCTGTATTTACTGATGAATAAGGACTCTGCTTTGGCCCTTTGAGACTTTTGACGTTGCTGCCCGCAGAACAGAAGATACCCAGATGATATTAAGCCTCTTCAGAGGTTTCTTTGCTTAATTTATGCTGACTTAGGTACAAGATTCAATTACAAATTCTGAAAATTGAATATTTGGATCATGGCACAGACTGAACGTGCATTTGACATCACTGGCATTTGTAAAACTGAGTATATATGGGTATATAAAAAGTGCCATATTCCCAGGTGATAACTTGATAATTAATTTTTTTTTGGGAGTAGAAGCAAACAGAATTTCATGTTGTATCCCAGTAACAGGTACTAAGTAAGTTTTGTGTGTAAATATTCGCCTAGAGGAGACTCCACTGTCCTCTTTTTGCGATGTCATGGAAACTGACAACTTCTATTTACATTAATTCAAGTTTAATTTTATTTTAGGGGGTTTTTAAGAGCTTCTAAGAGGTGAAGCCGTGTGCAGGTGCCTCCGAAAAGACGCGCGGAGCGACGCAGGTCCCTTCTCTGAGACCTTGCACTTTTAATGAACCATCTCATTGTCACCCCTCAGCATCTCCCCGTGCGCCTTTTGGTGACGTGGCTGAGAATTTTAATGCATTTGAGTTCTCATTCGGCACGGCCTCTGTGCTCCTCACGGGAGGGCCTTTAGAAATGGGATTAACTTCCAGAGGAATGCATTAGCCATGCCCCAGAAGTAGGCAAAGCTCTAACCAGCCTGATAGATTGCTCCACGCTCCAAATCCTCCTAACCACCCCCTCCCTCCTTTTATTGACAGCTTCCCATTGAGCGGCTCGGGGCATTAGCGTGTTTAGGAGTTGGGCTGTTTTGTAGGAGCCCAGGGCTGATCTCATATTCGCTTTCTGAAATTAATTCGACACTGCTTTACATGTTAATCCGCAGAGGATTGATTTGGGGAAGGTCAGAGCGGTGCAGCCTCAGAAAAATGGGAGAAAAGCTCCACTTAAAACAGCTCATTTCAGTTCCCAGCCATGAGCAGAGCTGCCTTTTCTTTGTGGCACTTGGCCAGCTGGAGGGGACTGGGTCCTCTGACAGAATACATCAAATGGTGGCGTTTGATGGGATCTGCAAGGAAGTTGAGCTAATTAAATTTACCTTCGTTAACCAATTGCAGCTTGCAAATGGCCCAGCTCTACTTTGGGAACCTGCAGGGTGGCAAAAAAAAAATTCCTGCCTTTCTTTAGAGCGCCGAGGGAACTCTGCAGTGAGAGCGGTCAGGAACACGGCGTAATTTGATTTATTTTTTTTCTCTTACTTGTAGAGTTTTCGGCGTTGCTAAAACAAAATAAATACACATGGAAAAAACCTGCCATCGTGGGATGTGCTGGTGTTGGACCATTATGGATAAATCATATGTTTTATTTGGATCTACACGAAAGGGCAGGAGACTTCAGTGGGGAAATGTTATAGCAAGAGCAGGATAAGGGCATCTAATAAAAAAAAAAGTATTGCAGATATTGAGAAGGTGTCACTGAGTTGCAGCTGCACCTTGCTGAAATGATTCTTTGAATTTGAAAGCAAACCTCTGCTGGTTTGGTAATAGCTTTTGGTATTTAACAGCACAGTGTGTTTGTATGATTTCAAAAAGTCAAGCATTAAAATGGATTTTTTTTCACTGTGTGGATCAACTTAAAATATATATTGTCTACTTTATATTAAAATGTATGAGAAATTTTAATTATAATCCGCTTTTTACTTGTGGATTCATTAAACCATCCCAATTAAAAATATCAGGAAATTAAACATTTTACAGCTATTCACCTTTTCTCCTTTAACTTTCATGAGTACAATATGCATATAACGATTTTACAACACTAAAAAACTTGGATTCACATTTGGATTGCGAGAGTTCAAACTCTTTCAGGTAGAATTTGTCCCCCAAAGCCTATAAATGTCTACATTTGACTGCACTGCTCCCTGAAAGAGTAGTGAAGTCTTTTATGGAGTTCAGATGTGCTCTAATTTTGGAGGCTTTCCTTTCAGGAAACTTGCCTTATGTAGATAGAACCTTATGAATCCAACTGTACATATCTATAATTTGAATATTTAATGTAAATGTAGGTGTTGGAGCTGTCAGGAATGAATGTAGTGTCCATATTCACCTGCTAATATTCAGTCTGAATCTAATAATAGCTTAATACAAAGAGAAAAAAAGAAATTTACATTTAAAACTATTTCAGTTCATTATCTTTTGTGGCTCTGCTCCCAGGGAACAGGGACAGGACAAGAGGCAACAGCCTCAAGTTGTGCCAGGGGAGGCTCAGGTTGGACATCAGCAGGAATTTCCCCATGGAAAGGGTGCTCAGGCCTTGGAAAGAGCTGCCCAGGGAGGTTTGGAGTGCCCATCCCTGGGGGTGTCCAAGGAAGGCCTGGAGGTGGCACTCAGTGCTCTGGGCTGGGGACAAGGTGGGCATCGGGCACAGCTGGGACTCCATGGGCTGGGAGGGCTCTTCCAGCCTCAGGGATTTTGTGAGTGAGACTAAAGAAAACCAAAATCTCTTGCAGATAAATTAAGGATAGTTTAGAGAAGTAATTCATAATATTGTGACAGTTCTGAGCTGTCGTGGCCTGTGTGTTTAAGTCAGTTACAGCAGACAAAAAAGGCAGAATCTCTCATTAGACCATTTATTCTTGAACTTCTCAGCCTTGGCTCCTGTGGTTCTGTATCCCTCCCTATTCCTGGGAGGTGGCTCCTGGCACTCTGCAATTTTAGGGTTCTAAATGTTCTTTTGTGTTGGCTGTTGAGCAGCTTTTTCTCACCTCTCCGTTCGTTGTCTTCAACTCCTTTTGTTCTGCAACTTAAAGTCTCCTTAGGTGTGAACATAATGAATAAAACAATTGTACTTTTTATCATAATGGCAAGTTACCATCAGAAAAAGTGGCTTATTCTTGGAGCAGCCTGGCATAGTGGAAGGTGTCCCTGCTTGGGGAACTGGATGAGTCCCTTCCAACCCAACCCATTTTGGGATTCTGTGACTGTCAGTGTGTGAGACGAACCAGCTTCAAAGGAGACATGAGGGATTTATAACGAGCATTGTGTGCATATAAAGTTTACCTTTTCCGATGACAGAGTATATAAAGACATAAAAGTTGCTCCTTAAATGCAATAAAATCGCTGCTCAGATGAGTTCATGGGAAAGAAATCCATCGAGGGTTGTTATATGGAAAGACACCGCCTTTGATGTAGGAAGGAATTAAAATTTCTGCCTTCAAAAGAAATGAACCTTTCGCCAGTCAGACCAGAACCCGATCCTTTAACTATGGCGTTGCCATTGGGCAACAAGATTTAGTATGGAAATTTTCCCTCAGAGGTTTTTTTCGTTGTGTTTTTTCACAACAGATTATGGAAGAAAAAAATCTCCCTGAATTTTAGAGAGAGAATTTTGACACCCAGGGATCCGCACTGAGTTTGCCCACTGGCTTTGAGAGCTGCTGGTTTTGCGTTGGTTTTGTCGCCGTCCCTTCTGGTAGAAATTAATTGATGAACTGAGGCTGTAATTATTATTTGACGTGGCATTCTGACTGTGAAAAGTGTGTGTGCCAGGTGCAGCAGGATGCTCTGTCACAGGCCATGATATGGAGTGCCACAGTTTCAGCTGGAATGCTTTTTTGGAATAAAAAGGCTTTTTTCAATCCCCTCCGTGAGCCCTGGGCCCTATTTGTGATGTGTGCCACTCCAGCCAGGGTCTGAATTTTTCCTTTCGCAATTCCCTGCCTCTTAATGTTTGTGCAGAAATCTTGTTTTAAGTCTGTTCTTTCTTTTAACGCTCCCAGGTTGTGGTGTATCCCTTCTTTCAGCCCGGATCCAGCTGTTTCCCGTCGCAAAAGGAATGACTGATTGTGTGGGGAGGCTTGACTCGCCTCCTTCCCAAAACTAACAGATGGCTTAAAGATACCTTTAATTGAGGCTTTGGGCACTTAGCAGTTGGTGATTTTGGAAAAAAGGGTGTGTTTGAGGAAATTTGAAGCCTACTGTGACACGTAATTATGCCCCAAACTGAAGGTCTGAGATTCAGGGTGCAGCTTTCCCTTCCCCCTTTTCTCCCATCCAGAAAAGGTGGAGAAGAGGAGCCGTAACAAATAGGAGACATTTCCTAAAACTCGTGGAAAGTGGAAAGGGTATGAATGGAAGTTCCTTGTTAAAAGGTGATTTATGTGCAGTCTTACACTGCAGTTACTCAGGGTTCAGTTATAATTACTGTATTACCTAAGCTGAAGAGGTTTATGGAGAAACCAAGGTAAAAATATTCCATGCTATGGAGTTTTGTTTGGGATATGAATGGGAGAGAGAGCAGCTTCTTAATCCAGTGGAAAACCTTGTACTGAAAGGTGAATATTGTGATTAATGTGGATGCTCTCTAAATACGCTGACCCCTGAGGGAGACATCCTTAATCTTAGTTTAGGTTGAATGTTGGGTTACTTTCCTCAAGTAAAAACAATCTTGGAATGAAAAAATTAAGGCATACTTAAGTGAGGATGTACATTATGAACTTCTCAGTCCCATAAAACATGTGCAGTTCACATTTCTTCTCCATGTGCCCAAGTATTTGTTTCTGGCGGTATTTGCCATGTTAGTGAAACACATTTGGAGATGTCCTTCCTCAGGCACTTCATGAAAATATTTCCTTACTGTTCTGATTTTCACTTCTTTTTAAAGTAAGCAAATACCTTTTGCCCTCTCTCAGATTTTTCTAACAGAGCTACCTTGAAGTTAAGGCTTCATGCAAGATATAACTAAAGGCAGGGAGTGGGAGGGGAGAGAAATACAAGGACTGAATTGTTTTAAAATGCATTTTTTAACTGAGGGAAATGATTGTTTCCATTCATCACAGCCTTTTCACATTTTTTTGTCATATCTGATTGATAGTGTCTAGAACAGAAGGGTGCACTCCAGCACTTTGCATAGGTAATTATTTCTGTATGTGGTTCTTTCTAATTGCTGCTTCATTAGAAATGAAGGAATAGGGAATAGGGAAGTGATTATCAGGAGCAGGGCAGGGATTGTCCCTCTGTGCTGGGCACTGAGAGGCCCCTCGGGGGTTGTGTCCAGTTCTGGCTCCTGCAGGAGAGCCCTGGAGGGGCTGGAGCGTGTCCAGGGAAGGGAACGGAGCTGGGAAGGGTCTGGGGAATCAAGACTTCTTATGAGGAGGAATTTCTTCCTGGAAAGGGTGCTCAGGCCTTGGAAGGGGCTGCCCAGGGAGGTTTGGAGTGCCCATCCCTGGGGGTGTCCAAGGAAGGCCTGGAGGTGGCACTCAGTGCTCTGGGCTGGGGACAAGGTGGGCATCGGGCACAGCTGGGACTCCATGGGCTGGGAGGGCTTTTCCAGCCTCAGGGATCCTGTGATAAAAGCCAACACTGCTATGAATATTTAAAAATATTAGTAATTATTCTGAGCTTTCCATGTGCTTCAGCTCTTAACAACCGAGTTAAGGCAGGTGCTGCCATTGCTCTTCCAATGTGCTTCATGGCAAGTCTGAACTTCAGGGAGCCCCTCTCCAGGTGGGAAAACCATGGTCACCTGCAGGAATGGCAGCAGAGGTGACAGGAATTGATCAGCCAGTGCTGGACACTGCAGTATTGACACTGAGGGGGAGTGGGTTGTATTTTACTTGTGTGTTTTAGAGGGCAACCAGTGCTGTTTGTACACGTGGAAGGTTCCTTTTGAATATTACAAAGCTGCACTGCTGAACACGTCCCAAAGATATAGAAAAATAAAAAAAGAAAAATATCAAATCAGTTCTAACAACCTGCGCTTTTTTTTCCACAAAACCTCCTCCAACTTCAGCTTTTGTTGTGAAATTTTCTTTCAGTAGCCTGATAGCTGAATAATATTTATTGATTTTTGAAAGCCCTGAGAACAGAATTATATTGTAGCCCGCCTAATAAGATAATTCTTACCGAATTATTCACTAATAATTTTGATTCTCAGTCCTCCCCCGTGATTCTCAGCTCTGCTCACACCGTCCCCAGCTGCGTTTTCTACCCCCAGTGCAGAAAATTAAGTCAATGTAAGAGTATACTCTGGTTTTTAAGGAGAGGTCACGAATAACCTCCCTCCCCTTGGTAGCCACCAGCGTTCTCATTACGCTTCATTTGTGTGCCGGGAGGATTGGGGGGACCCAGCTGGGCCCCCCGTCTGCTCTCATCAAGAGTTAATTTCTGCAGGAGGTGCTGCTGGCATGTACAAGTGCAGGAGGTTCTCTGGTGGTCCTGCCAAACAACGAGAGCTCTTAATTAGCAGTGATGTTCAATCAGGCTCCTTAACGCGCCGCGGCGCCGAGCGGGTCATGTTCCTTCCCCGCGCGCTCAAAGGAGCCCGAGCACCCAAAATATTGGGTTTTTTAAACACAGCCGTGCTTTCCAGAGGCAGGGAAGCCGAGGTGTGAGCTGTCCTTGAGAGCTGCCAGCAGTGGGGTGAAATCTGATTTTTTTGGAAGGACGTGGGGGTTTCTGCTCCGTGGGTTTCGGCGGGAAGATACTTTCCGTCGTCGTGGTGAATATGAGAAGTCATTGTTTCATTATTGAAAATTCACTGACTTTGTGTGGTCTGGGAGTCCAGTTTTTTATAGAAGATTTTTTTGGCTGAAAGAACCAAAAGCAGAGGCTTTGCAAGTGCATCCTTTTGCTCGCCTCGCTCTGGTATTTGGATGTTTCACTGCTAATGGTGTACCAGGCACAATTCTGTGTCTCTGGAGGGAAGTTTTTGGGAGCTGCCATGGAGGCCTTGAGTTGTAACACGGAGCTCAGGACGTCAAGTGCAAGCTGAGGAGTCCCTTTAAAAGTTCCTAATTATTATATATAAATTACTGTATGTAATTACAGGTGCTAGAAGTATTTTGCAGGTTGAGGATAAATGGCACGTGCACAAAAACCCCAAAGTAACAGTTTATTGCTGCATGGCCAGCTCTGAGAGGGCCATTAAATGGGCCCAAGTTTTGAAAACAAGGCACAGCAAATGCCAAGATATCAGAAACAATAATTTCAAGAAAACTGACCACGTGATCCAGTGAAAACGCTTGTTTAGCCTTCTCAGTGGCAATCAGGAGTTGAAATAAAAAATAAAGCAAGCAAACAGCGTTAGGCCTGAGCCAGATCCCAAACGTTCCAACATTTTTGTTCATATTCATTATTTACATTTATATTTAATTTCTATTGATTATTCCAATTGATGGTCCTTCCACTGTAAGGATTTTGATTCATTACTGGGGGGACATTTTCATTATTTTTTTTTTATTCTTTCATTTTTTTTTCCATCTGAGTGTTTAAAAACTGAAAACTGACACACGTGATTGATGAATGCTCATTACCAATAAAAAAGGGGGAAAAAAAGCTGAGGCCCCATCTTCAGGTGCCCGTTTTACATTGAAAAGCATCTCATTTCTACCCTCTAAAAATTCCGGTTTTATTTTAAATATGTTTGGAATTACGAATATGGGAAGAAAGTTTTGTTTGTTGTTTTAATCTTTCTGGGAAGTCGCTTTGAGAAGATTCTTTGATTTGAAGGTATAAATGGTTGCTGTTTACTGTAGAGGTGGTTTTTAGGTTTTGATTTATTTTTTTAACTTAAAGCCATGGGGGTTTAGGACAGCTGTCTAAATTAGGGATCATCCAACTGTTTTATAAGTAGTTGGAATTAAGAGAACCTTTTCCTGTATCTCCAGTGCAGATAGTTGCATATGCACAATTTAAGTCCTCGCTGGATCAGAAATAACTATTTTAAAAATGGGTTCCATCAAAATGAAGTGAAATTTTCATCTGAACAGAAGAGTTGTTGTCTTGCAGGAAGAAAAGAGTTGATTGCCACAAGCCCCTTTTTTAAGATCTTTTCCTTGGTGGGAAAAACCTGGCCCAAAGAGGTTTCTTCTACAGGAGATGTGTAGATGAAGAGGAGTATATTATATATACACCATTTTTACAGTCTTTTTTCATCTAATTACATCTGTTGAAAACGGGACCTTTAATTAATCACTAAAAGCAAGAATGAGTTCTATAAATAAAATATTATTTGTATGGAAAAAATGCGACTTCCTGTTTTTAACTTTGTAGGGAGGATTGAATCCATGGCATTTTTCTATTTGTTTCATCACCAGATTTAAGAAAAATGAAAGGATTTTTCTTTCTACTTTTATGATTTGTGAGAATAAGTAGATTTAAAGCGGGCCAGGACACGTTACTCAGGATTTCTTCTTCAGCAAAATTCGTAGAGCTTTGTGCCCTTAGAATTGTCATTTTGTCTAATAGTACATCTTTATAAATTCAGATTCTGAGCGACAAGTGTTGGGAGGTGTAGGTGGAACTGAAAATAAATAATGTCACTGCTGAACTAAGAAACTTTGTTAACCTTTCCATTTAAGCCCTACTTGTAGTTGCATCTACACAAATCCTACAACAATGGTGTTCCTTTTGTTCACTCTCTTTTCCTAATTGTCACTGTAGGCCACCACACGTGGGACAATTAGATTGGGATAACAATTCCTTGTAAAATACAGGATTTCAGATGTCAAGCCTGAAAACTGAAGTCAAGATTTGGTGGAAGGTGGCAAGAAAAAGATGGTGAATGTTGTATTGGTCCAATTCTTACCAAAAAAAGGGAAGGAGAAGGAAAAGTATAATTTGTAAGGTGCTTCTTATGATATGAGATAAAAAATATATTAAATTTGCATGTAATATTTTGAGTCTTGTGACTGTGTTGAGGTTTTGACCACTTTTGGTGTCAAGGTCTTGGAAAGTCTTTAACCTTTGAAGTCTTTCAGAAGAAGTTACTCCTTGTTGGAGTAACATGTCCCTTTAACAATCAGGTGCAAATTTCTCGATTTATTCTCTTAAATCAAGTGAGATTCTCCGTTTTTAAAATGAATGAGAATATTCCTGAAATGTGAGTGTATGCAGGCAAAAGATCAGTGTGGAACGTGCCCGTTGCCATCACTAAATGCAACCCCACTGCAATTTTAGGGGCAGAAAGGAACTGCACGGTTAGCATTTAACCAGGAACGTGGCATCACTGTCCTGTAATACCAGACATCAGCTCTTTCACAGAATAAAAAATAGAATAATCCGTGTATTGCAAAGCACTTAACAGGCTTTAAAGGATATTTGCACTGTATCACGCCCACGAGTCAAAAATAATTAAACCTTCAAGGCCTAAATGTCTCTTAGAGCTCTGCACAGAGATAAACCTCTGGTAAATTCTCTCTGTAATTTCCCAGACTGGAGGGAGATTTAAGCATTTTTTTGCAGTGGCTGCACATGTTTTTTTCATCAGCACATTGGGGCTGGGTTGTGTGTCTTGGAATGCACTCGAAATACCTTGGGTGGTTGCAGATGGCCTCGGTCTCGTTTGCGTCATAACAAGCAGAAGAAGTCAAAATAATTCTTTGAGACTTGATTTGATGAGCAGAGCATTTTAGAAAGGAGAGAGTGCCGTGGAAGTTCCCTGCTTGGATTTTTCAGCTTGAAGAAAATGATTGAATATTTAGTTAGGTACCAATTCCCATTTCAGGGTGGGAAGGCACAACAAAGCCAATAATTTGTGCTTGTCTATCATTAAATGTATATTTTAGCTCAACCTGTTTTGCTGGAATCAATCTTGGATCTCCTCTGCGTGGATCTGAGGTCTGGGTGTTGTGTGGGCATCACCTCCAGGATCCCAAGAACCTTCAGAAACTTCCTGTGTCCCTTGCCTTGGGATTCTGGGGATAACAAATGCTGTCATTTTATGCCACTGTTGCATGAGCAGTGAAATATTAGTTGGCCATGGGTGAAAAATGAAAGTCTGGGTGACAGAAGCCTAGAACTGGGACCTAGAGGTTGTAAATTCTGAGTTTGTTCCAACAGCACTTTCCATGTGGAGCAGAAGCTGAGTTTGTGGATAGGCACTTGATGCCTGTGGTTGTGGGAGAATAAGAGGTTTTCCATAAAACCTCTTCCTATAATAATTTTGCAGTCATTTGCACATCCACTGCTTTGATTTGTTTCTCTGGCACCCCAGTGTTTCCTCCCCCAGCCCTTGGGTATGGGATAAACATGGTTGGTACAACTCAATCTCAGATCATCCTGCTGTTTTCCCTGCTTTTTAGAAATATTTGTTGCCGATCCGTGTCATTTGTGGGATTAGAAATAATAATTCCAGGACCTAAAGGGACTCCAAAAAAAAGCTTGAGAGAGACAATTTCCAAGGGCGTGGAGGGACAGGACCCAGGGAATGGCTTCCCAGTGCCAGAGGGCAGGGCTGGATGGGATATTGGGCAGGAATTGTTCCCTGGGAGGGTGGGGAGGCCCTGGCACAGGGTGCCCAGAGAAGCTGTGGCTGCCCCTGGATCCCTGGCAGTGCCCAAGGCCAGGTTGGACACTGGGGCTTGGAGCAGCCTGGGACAGTGGGAGGTGTCCCTGCCCATGGCAGGGGTGGCCCTGGATGAGCTATAGGGTCTCTTCCAACCCAAACCACTCCATAATTCCATGATTTTTTTCTGCTTTTATGGCATCGTCCCTCTGTGGATTTTGAAGCGCTTTGCCAGTAGTTATCACTCAGCTTTCCAAGATCCCTTAGGGGCACTGTAGATAAACAGTAATGAAAAGTAGCTTCCTCACACTAACATGGGTGAAGAAAACCTCCAAAATGACGACTTTTGCTTTGGATCCTGCAAAAGCACACAAGGAAAATTGTACGGGAAGATCTCATTCAGTCAAAGGGCTGAATAGCAAGAAGTGACTTTTTAAATCAAATAAATTTTATCTAAGAGTAGTAGATTGAAACCAGAGGTTCAACCATTCTTTGCATGCAAGCTTGAATCGTGGAATCACAGAATTCCACAATGGTTTGGGTTGGAAGGGACCTTAAAGCTCATCCAGTGCCAGCCCTGCCATGGGCTGGGACACCTCCCACTGTCCCAGGCTGCTCCAAGCCCCAGTGTCCAACCTGGCCTTGGGCACTGTCAGGGATGGGGAAGATTCAAAACTGCTAAAAAAGGTGGAGTTGGACCAAAATTTTTTGTGTTATTCCCCCCCTACTTTGAGTGACATTCTTCTAATCAAGTGCAAACTCATACTGATATCCTATTCAGTTTCCCGTTTTCTTCTTTGATTAAAATAATAACAAAATATATCTATTTGTTATTTTCTCTGCTTACATAAGTGCTGTTTAACTCTGTCATGCCTGTGCCATCCTGATGGGATATGCCCATTCCTGGCCCTAGCCCTGGGATACAGGAATGCTCTGCCAGGAGTGCAGAGCTTATGCAGCACCAGAAACTTAATCCCATTTTTTCTGGGAAAGGGGCAGCCCTGGAACAGCTGCATTTCATGAGGCCTCATGGCAAACTGCCTTCAGATAATGTTTTCACTGAGCTGCAAGACACCAAATCCATTCAAATAAAGTCCAGGGGTGTTGGTGAGCCATGCAGAGAACTTTCTAATATTACAATAATGTAACTTCTTTCAACTCCTGCAGTTTGCAGTGTTAAACTGAATTATCAAAATTTTTTCACTTAAAAAGGCTTGTGGGATTTTATTGACGTGGGAGTGGCTTAATTTTGACTGCCAATATTTATTTGTCGCCAGAATGAGTTGATTTTTGTGTGTTTAATACTACAAACACGACTTGGACTTGGACACTCCTCTCAGTGTCTGTTCTACCTGGAAAGAAAATATATTTGCTTAATGAACAGGGAAATAAAGCATTTTTCTGCTTTTACATCTTACATTTTATGATCTCCTTTCCCAAATTCAGTCATGTTTTCTTTCTGGAAGTATCCTAGAAGCTAACGAATACAAGGAAATTCAATTAGAGGAACTCTTCAATAACAAAAATAAATGCTCATGTCCAAGGGAGAGATAGAGTGTGATAAATAATCCAAGATGTATTTTATGGTAACTCCCAGGAAATTTTTTTTGCCAGTAGGGTTTAAAAATAGCATTTAAATTTAAGAATTTGACAGTGCATTTCATGATTTTGGAAGCCACCTTGCCTTATGTGATACTGGAATCTAATAACGTAAATTGGAGTATTATATGTAAGTTGGAACAATAATAAGTTGGAATAATAATATTATATAAGTTGGAATATTATATTGGAATATGAGTTTTACCCCTTGGAATATGTAATTTGAGGGAAGAATTTTTTTTACTATTAAAAAGATTCTATAGCAGCTTTTAAAAATGGACAGTCAAAACCATAATTTATTTAAAAATAAAAATACACTAAGAGACAGTTAACAAATGTAAGCTGACAATACCCAACCATTCAGTTGCTGCGTTAAATCTGAAGGTTTTGATTGATTGAAAAATCAGACTTTTGTCTTTTGTTGGTGCTAAAGAACTGAGGATTTCCAGGTAGTGTCAGCCTGTAAATGTGTGGATTTCCAGGGTGAGAGTTCCACTCCTTTTGTTGCACTTGGCTTGTGCCACTTGGTGTCTCAGCTTTCAGCATCTGCAGAAGAAAGAACCCTGTTGGAGAACGAGGTTCTCAGATTGGCAGGGGTTTCATTGATCCTGGCTGTTGGATTTGGGGATGAATGTGCCAGTTCTTGCAGCCCGAGAGGATCTGGTGTGGGAAGGACTCGGAGCTGAGCCCTCAGTGTCTCTCTGGTGTGATCTGAACTTGTTCATGACAAGAACCCGTGTATTGGGTGATGGTGAATTCATTTATTGGCCTTAAAAGTCAGTTCTCGGTGTCTGTTCCATGTGTGGAGAAGGGAACGGAGCTGGGAAAGGGGCTGGAAAACACATCCTGGGAGGAGCAGCTGAGGGAGCTGGGAAAGGGGCTCAGCCTGGAGAAGAGGAGGCTCAGGGGGGACCTCATTGCTCCCTACAACTCCCTGACAGGAGTCAGAAAAAGTGAAAAGATGAGAGGAAAAGACCTCAAATTGCACCAGGGGAGGGTCAGATTGGAGACTGGGAACAATTTTTCCCTGGAAGAGTGGTCAGGCCTTGGAATGAGCTGCCCAGGGAGTGGTGGAGTCGCTGTCTCTGGGAGTGTTCAGGAGGAGTCTGGGTGTGGCCCTTGGGGACAGGGTTTGGGGTGATGCTGGTGCTGCTGGGGTGGCACTGGGTGATCCTGAAGGGCTCTTCCAACCTTGATGATCCTGGGATTCTGCCAATATTGGTGGGAGTTTTGTGTGCAAGAGAGAATAGTTTCCCTGTGATGGATGGACTGTCAAGATAAAAGTTCTGCTGTGTGATTGTTTTATTTCACCTGTACTTGGCCTTTGAATTCCTTTTGTTGAATCATTTGAGCCACCCCAGCGATGCCTCAGAGGCCACCAGGAGTTACACAGACACAAAATGGAGGTCCCTGACCCAGAGTTTACAAATTGTGAATGAGAAAAAGACCCCCAGGGACAGGATGACTCTGGATGTTGGATAGAATGACGGCAAAAAGGGAACACGAGGAGTTTGTATTTGCTGCTATGGAGAGGTTATCCCATAAAACAAGGGTGATAGGAAAATCACTTTTACAGGTTTGTTCTGGATGGATAGGACTACAGTGTTCTGTTACGTTAGTCTGATGTCCGTGGTTGAAAAGTCAAAATTATTTATGGAGTACTTGTAGAAAAAGACATTTTTAAAAAAAAATACGTGAAAGGAAAAGTATTTCCTCCCCTTTTTCCTTCTCAATTATATTCAATGCTAAATATATTGTGCAAGGTGGAGGAGACAGACAGCTGCAAATAGTTGACATTTACAACTGCAACTTTATTAATTCTGTGAAGAGTTGCTTGTTAAAATTCTCTTAGTGGGGAAAAGGAAAGATGATCATTTTTTTTCTTCAGTGATCTTTCCCCTTTTAGATGCTTAACTCCTTCAAGTCACAGCTGATGTATTCAGATGCCATCCTTAAATCTAAGGTCTTCATTCCAAGATCTCTTTCTAGGCCAGACTGCTGAGGCTTCAGATCTGCCGCAGCTTCAGCACAACTCAGTCATTTCCATTAAAATTTGGATGACAGAACTGAGGGTTTCCTTATCAAAAACTCCTCTTTGTAGGGAGAATCCATAAGGTCCTCAAAAGGTGGGGTTAAAACTCAAAGCTTGGTGAATCCAAGTGTGGCCTCAAATAATCAGGTGCAAATCATTAAATGGAGAGAGGGTGAGAGGTTCATGAGAGGTTCATGACTTCATGAGAGGTTCTGGAAGTTTGAGTGAGCAACTGAATGTGGGTTTAAAATAAATTCCTGTTGTAGCAAAGGAGGTGAGGACTGGCACTGAAATTCATACAAAAGTGCTTAAAAATGTGTGAAAAATGTCAGGGTAATCCTTCCAGTTCTGCTCAACACTGGGAGGGCCGAACTGGAGTTATTGGCCCAGTTTTCAGCACCAGGCTTCAACAAGTGTGGGTTTGCTGGGCACGGTACAAAGCGGGGAAAGGGAATGATTCAGGGTGTAGGAAACATGATTCCTTAGATGGGCAGAGTGGGATACCAGAGAATTGTGTTCCTTTCATCAAAAAACCACAAGAACAATGTAAAGAAACTCTTAACTCAAGTGCTTGGTACAGGAAGAAAATGAATGAACATTTCGCCATTTTCGGTGGGCGTGGGGTAACATTTCAACGCAGAAATGCAGATGCAGGAATTTTGCCTTTAAAAATTGCTAAAAAAAGGGAGTTTGCTTAACTGAGCTGGTTTTTCTCCATCATTGTGAGTTTTTATGAGTAGGGCAGAGGATTCTTCCAACACTCTGTGACTGTGGTGTGAAATTGTGTCAGACTTACTCTGTCCCTGTCAGAACCAACTTGATTTTGGAGTGAGATTTCAGTTTTCTCCGTGCAGCTGGGGCTCATTTTGCTGTGGATGCAAATCCATGGGAGGTGCTGGAGCTGTGGATTTTTTACTTCACACAAATGTGAATAACTGCAGATTTTTTTTCATTCTTCCCCATATTTTTTCCTTTTACTAATTTCTGACTGTTTCCCAGCAGTTTTCCATGGTGCCATATCTGTGTCTATGACTTCCCATTTAAGTCATTCCTCCACATTTTTCTCCTTTCCTTGTAGCAAAGGAATTCTTTGCTACAGGCCACCCTAACCCTTGATAAAACCTCACTTTATCAGACATTTAAAATAAAATACCACCTCACAACACCTGCTTTTTTAGAAGTTTCTTTTCTAAGCCTGTATTTTCCTTTTGCTTTACAGCTGAGTAATGCACAACAAAAAATAGGTGAAGGAGGACCCAGAGATCTGCCAGGAGGTTCAGAAATTAATTTCTGATTTCAATTATTACTCCATGAGTATTGATTCCCCTGTGTCCTGTCACTCCATCCCTTGGGAATTGTCTCTCTCCATGTTTCTTGTTGGCTCCTTCAGGCCCTGCAAGGCCACAGTGAGGTCACCTCAAAGCTTCTCTTCTCTAGGCTGAACAATCCCAATTTTTTCAGCCTTTCCTAGACCTAAGGATGGTTTATAGTGATTTAGAATTAGAATTTGACATGCTTTTTGTCAGTATTTGGAAGCAGTTCCGGGGTTTGGTGAGGTAATGCAAGAATCAAAGGCTTTTTTTTTTTTTATGCTCTTTGGGATATCCCGACTTCATCCTCCACTATGTGCAGATGTCATTGAGCAGGAGAGTGTCAGGATGCCAAAATTCAAGATAAATTTACCTTCCAACCCAAACCTGCTGTGATTCTGTGGTGACCCATCCACCACCTCTCAGGATAAGAATGATTTGTACAGATTTTATTGTTTCTGGGCGTATTTTAACCTCTCAGAAGCAGGAACTTACAGCTTTTCTTGCTTGTGAAGAACTTGAATGAACAAGGTTACCTGGGGACCTTCGGGGGTTTTTTTTGCCCACCCTGCCAGAGGAAATCCCCTGTTTGGGGCTTTGAGTATCAGCTGCATTTTGTGTGAGTCTGTGGTTAAAATCCACATTATGATGGCTGTTTCTGGAGCCTGCAGAGGATGCTGTGGCCAGCAGAAAGCAACTTCCTTATTTTGAAATCCATTCTTAATCACCCATGAAATGAACTATTGGGAGTCTGCCTTCAAGCTGGCACAGCCCGATCGTGAGGGGTTTTCAAAATATTTAGCAACATATTTGGAAACAGAACTTTTCTGTTCTTTATTCAGATGCTTTTGAGTGCTGGCTCCCGCATGAGCAAAGCGCTGTGGGCTTTAATACTGAATTTAGAAATCTTGTGGTTTCTCTTGGCACTGGGAGGGATGAAACCCTGGTGCTTGATGAGAGCATTTTTTGTGTTTTAATTATCAGAGCTATGAATACAGAGCCAGCTGAGCTCAGCTATTGTGTTTATTGCCTTTTGTAATGCGCCGTGAGGAAAGCAATCATTTTTCTGGATTCTTATCTCTTAACGTGATCTGCGACTTGAAATCGGGGTGGGAAAAAAGCCGGAGCATCATCTGTTCTTTCTTCACGAGGAAATTCTATTTAGGGATGTTGGAGATAATGTTCCCTGAAGTGTTTTAAAGGAAAAATGACATTGTTCCCGACAAATTAATTCCTCCTCTTTGAGAACAGCAGCTTTTCTGAATCTCCCTTTCCTTTGAAAAATTATATATATGGTGAACATCCCATCAGGTCTAATAACACCTTTAAAAAATAATATTCCAAACTTTACTTGCCAAACAAACAATTTCAAATGATAGCTGCAATTTTTAGAGCTCAATTGCCATTTCCTGAGAATTTATTTTAAAGCCAGCTCTCACTGAAACACTTTGAAACAAAAAAATACCTTCCCCCCCACCAAGTTTGCATTAAATTTTTCCTTGTGTTAACCTCTTACGTTATAATTTATGTTTACATTCTTTGCATTATAAATTTCTCAGTGTTCCACATCTACTTTTTTATTAAAGGAGGAGGAAAAAAACGTGATATTTTGTCTGTGGGAGTTTTTTGGTTAAATTCTGGGCTTATTGACATGGAGGGAACGGGGTGTTTCGATTGCTTTTGCACAGCAAAACGTTAATAATACTTTTTTTTTTCCCCCCAAAGATTTCATGTATCACCATTCTTAATGGAAAAAAAGCCATGCAAGGGAAATAATGGTGCTTTACCTGCCAATTTATGAAGCCACAGTTGGGACAAATTAGGAAGATTTGATTGAATGCCAAGTAATGTGTCCAGTAACCACCTTCATGATGATGTTTGTACCATACATGTCCCAAAAATCAGAATATGCACCAGCATTTTGAACTTCCAAGACGTTCTGTGTGTATTTTTCAATTAAATGGTGAGACATGAGAATTTGTCACTTTTTTGACCAAGAAAAACAGAGGTAATGGAGAAATTTGCCTG
The DNA here is from genome assembly GCA_013397775.1 of Eulacestoma nigropectus. Classification (NCBI taxonomy): domain Eukaryota; kingdom Metazoa; phylum Chordata; class Aves; order Passeriformes; genus Eulacestoma; species Eulacestoma nigropectus. The sequence continues at coordinate 84,513 of VZTE01002105.1, forward strand.
AAATTTTAGTTAATTGTCTTTCACATTTAAAATATTTTTTCAGAAAGAGGGTTAAACTAACTGGCAGGACCAGAAGGAATGTCAGTGTGAAAACGTGCTGCCTCTTGTTTTAGTGTGGGAAAACTGTTGTGTTTGCCTTCAGAAAGAGGAGAAAAATTGAAATTATTTTTCAGTTAGCATTGGATTAAAAAAACTGTGAATTTTCTGCGTCCTTATGTTTACATAAGCCACCAGAGCCTCAGTGTACTGCAAAATGGATGTTGCAGGCAGAAAATAAAAGAAATTAAAGCAAATTCTGGAAGAAAATTCAAAGGCTGTTGGAGGAGTCTCTTAACTGTAAATTATTCTGTGATTTTAAGTATTGATGAAACTTTCAACAGTAATAAGATAAAGGAAAAATTATTCATTTAAATAAGGAAAATAAGTGTTATTACTAAGTTTTTAGGTCTTTTACAGTTCCTTAACAAGGGAATTTTTTTTTTTTTTTCCTTCAAAATGCTTTAAATTTTCCCAGTTTGCAGAGCTCTGGGAAGGATCCTGGCAGGGCACCTCCCACAATTCTTATTTGTGCTCGTTTTAATTTCCGTGATAAATCCAGTTTTGTTCTACATTAACCCCGTTTGAGTGGCTGTTGGGGAGTAACCTCATCACTTCTCTGGTCAAACATGGCAACTGTTTAACGCCCTCTGTGATTTAAGACAGGAAATGAAGTGATGTCTTCGTAAATTGCAGAGAAATTTTCATGAGGAAATGTAATTACCCAGACTAGAAACGGGCCAGAATATCGTGTTAAAAGCGCTGTGTTTGCAAAAAGTCCTCAGTTGGCTGTTTTATCTGAGGGGGAGCTAAGGAATGTTGTATAAATTCACCTTCACAATGGATTACTTCTGAGATCCTCATGTTTGTGATGCCTCACTCGGTGAATTAGTGAATCCGATGCTGATTTACAGTAGATTTGCCATTTTGCTGAAATGTTTCTTGCTCGACTTTATGGGCTTGTTTTGAGGTTTCCCTCTGACAGTGACCAGATCTGAGCACTCTTAAAGCATCACAGAATCGTGGAATGGTTTGGGTTGGAAGGGACCCTAAAAATCATCCAGTGCCACCCCTGCCATGGGCAGGGACACCTCCCACTGTCCCAGGCTGCTCCAAGCCCCAATGTCCAACCTGGCCTTGGGCACTGCCAGGGATCCAGGGGCAGCCACAGCTTCTCTGGGCACCCTGTGCCAGGGCCTCCCCACCCTCCCAGGGAACAATTCCTGCCCAATATCCCATCCAGCCCTGCCCTCTGGCACTGGGAAGCCATTCCCTGGGTCCTGTCCCTCCAGCCCTTGGCAATTGTCTCTCTCCAGGTTTCCTGGCGGCTCCTTCAGGCCCTGCAAGGCCACAGTGAGGTCACCCCAAAGCTTCTCCTCTCCAGGCTGAACAATCCCAGCTCTCCCAGCCTTTCCTACCAGCAGAGCTGCTCCATCCCTCTGCTCATCCTGGTGCCTCCTCTGGCCTCTCTCCAGCAGCTCCACGTCCTCCCTGTGCTGGGCCCCAGGGCTGGGGCAGCTCTGCAGGTGGGGTCTCACCTGAGCAGAGGGGCACAGGGGCACAATCTCCCTCTCACTGTGGGGTTCTGGGCTGGGGTAGGTCCAGCTCTCACCTGCAGCACCCCCAGATCCTTCTCCCAGTGCTTCTCCATCTGCTCATCCCAGCCTGGATTGATCCCAGAGGTTGCTCCGTCCCAGGGTCAGGACCTTGCACTTGGTTTTTTGTTGAACTTTTTGAGGTTCACACGATCCAGTCCCGAGCCTGGGACTCCACTGAACTGGGATGAAATCACTGCTAAAAGTGGCATCACCGCAGCCTGCATTGGTCTGGATGTTCCCAGTTCTCCCTGCATCCGTGCTGTTTTACCTCAGACAAGAAGGGCTGGATCTGGTTTTGATCAGTATGTTTATAACTTTTATTCCAGCTCGAAGATTCTACTCTTACCCTGTTATGATAAATGTATTTCATTTCATTCTGGTAACTCTTCTGTTTCTTAAACCTTGGCACTGGAGTTCTGCTTCCTAATGAAATCTGTTTCATTCCCATTTGTCCCATGTTCACTTTTGGCTTCAGGTAGCTTTTTCAAGTCAAGAAAGGCTATGAACTGAAAAGATTACTTATTAGAGGGGGAAAATGAAATAAATTGTTCAAAACAGGACAAGTTTTTGCTGTTCAAATTAAACATTGAAACAAACTCCTAAACTGTCCTCACATCTCCCCTGGAAACGCCTTCTTTTACTGTAACTTTGTGGTCTTGATGATATTCACAGAGAAGCTGATTTACTGAATAAAGAAGTTCTTTAAGTTTGCAGTTTTGGAACATGACCAGTGTGTCTGAACCCAGGTTTCAAATTTTACTGGCATTTTGTTGGCAAACTAATTTTTTGGAGTCCTTGCTTATTTGGGTATGTTTCCTGACACCTCCGCCTGTATGGTACAGTGTTCTAAAATTCTCTTTTTTCTTTCTTTTTTTGTAAGGGGAAAAGCCTATAAACATAGACAAAGGACTAATTATAAAATACCGGGTATAAAAATAGAGAGACAAGAAAATGACCAGCGGAAAAATGCAGTGAGCAGGGAAAAAATTGAGGATTTCACGGTAGGAGTTCTCAAAGCAATTCCACCAGCAAAGCATGAACTACTCCCAGGCCATAATACCATAATTTAAATCAAGCAGAAGCACATGGGTGGTAAAAAAAGAGGTGATTTAGTCTTCCCGTCTCTCCCCTGGCATCTTTTGCTGTTGCTTCCCCTTTGCCAACAGCAGCTCTCGTTTATGGAGAGCCACATGAGGGCTTGGAGCCAGCTGAAAACCAGCTCAGGTGGCTTTGCCCTGCTCACAGCCCTCCTACATCCTGCATTTTCCCTGGAACTGTATTGTTGTTATTGCCCTGCTCAAGGATTTACCCCCCCAGCCAAAGGATCTGTGGGTTCCTAACCCACGTCATTGGTTCAGGAGAATATTCCTCGCTGGAAATGTCATGTCTGGTTCAGGACAATCTTCTTTTTGTAGCGTTTATTGAGGTGAGGTACAAGGAACCAGCTGTCCGAGGTTGCAGTGCTTTTTTAGCTTTCCCCATGGCTGGGATATTGTAATCCCTTTAATGCTTTTTCTCACTGATGCAGGACTTGGGTGTATCCAAGGAGTTCAAGGAGAATTTGACACTAAATGGCCCTTTCTGTGCTAACTTTGCTGTGGGGAAACCCACTAGAAAGTGAAAGGAGCGATGAATTTTTGCATTAGAACAGAAGAGTGCATTCATGTCACGGGGTATTCTGGCAAATGTTTTTGCCTGCTGGATTTAGGCACAGTTTTAAGTGAGATTCCTGTCATTTAAACCAGCCTCAGCAGGATTAACAGCTGAGGTGTTCTACTTGTCTCACCTGGGGGGGTCAATCTTCTGTGAGCCCACAGGTAGCACCTGGTCGTGCATAAAATGCCTCATGGAAAGTGGAAGATGGAGAAATGTAAATATTTAGGCTTGTAAGAGAGTGTGAAAATGGCTTTAGGATCCTGCCTGGGAGATGGGATTCCAGTGAACAGCCTTGGGGCTAAATCACTGATTTCATAGTTACAGTGGCTAATTTCTGACTGATTGCAACCAAAGTGTCTGCTGGAAACACCAGAGATGCCAAGTTTCTGTACATTTCCTGGAGTCAAGAATCACTCAGAATCCCTGAAGGTCTTTAGTCCAAACTCTTTCTTTTAAGCAGGATCAACAATGAATTCTGACCAGCTTGCTCAGGGCTTTTTCCAGTCAGATCTGGAAAAACTCCACTTCCTATTCCAGTGTTTAGTTATCCCCACAGTTCAGTGTTACTCACAAACTGGATGGATGGATGTGCCATTTCCTCCCATATTCCCTCCTTTCCTTCACCCATTGGTAAAGATATTAAGATATTAAATAGGACAAGTCTTGGGACAAACCCCTGTGGATCTGCAGTTGAATCCAGCCCACAGGTAGAATGCAAACCATTATTTTCAATCCCAGAATCCAGACACTTTCTGCTCATCTGGTAGGGCACAGGAATGCTGTGAAAGACCAACTTGGAGACGTTTTACCTCTTCATCTGGGACTACCCTGATGTCCTTGGCCACGAGGATGGGAGACCTGGATGTGCCCTCAGCCAGCACTCTCTGAACCATCCCATCTGCTCTCACCAACCTCACTGAGTCAAGATTTCTCAAGAGATTTATGAGATCAATTCTTTTCTACTGTTGGTGTTTCCTCTTCTCCCTGAGCCCTGTCTGTGTGTGTAAAGTCCTGGAAGACTTTGTCGGTGGAGACCTGAGCAAAAAATTCCTTGAGTAACTCAGCCTGAGGTGTATCCACTGAGCTTTAGCCTCAGTCAGCTGTGAGTCCACGTTTTCCTTCTTTTTTTTTAATCACATTCCAGTAGAAGTTCTTGTTGCCATTTTTCTGGCCACTCTCTACCATAATTGAGCTTCAGCTTTCCATTCTCTGGACAACATTTCTGCATTCCTCCTTTGTAGCATTTCTCCTTGCTTCCGTCTTTTTTGTACATTCTTTTACGCTCTTGGATTCCCTTTTTAGCCAAACCAGACTCTATTCGTGTCCTTATTTTCCTCAGGATTGTGACGGGGTTATTTGGTGTGTGGGAGGTTGTCTGTGAAGACCAGGTCTCTTGAGCCCCTTTGCCCTTCAGAGATGCCACCCATAAGATCCCATCTATGAGGAGCCTGAGTAAACTGGATCCAGGGTTTGTTCATCCTCAGGACTTTCCCACATCCCCCTGATTTGGTGGCCTTTACCAGACCCCCAGCCTGGTGTCACTCACGGAAGCTGCTGCTCTGTCACCTGCCGGAGTTCGGGTCAATAACAATGAACATTTCTTTTGTATTTGATAGAATCGTAGAAGGGTTTGGGTTGGAAGGGACAACAATGATGATCTAATTCCAACCCCTTCCACAGGCAGGGACACCTTCCACTATCCCAGGCTGCTGAGAGCTCCATCCAGCCTGGCCTTGGACACTGCCAGGGATCCAGGGGCAGCCGCAGCTTCTCTGGGAAATCTTTTCCAGGGCCTTCCCAACCTCACAGGGAAGGATTTTTTCCTAATATCCCGTCCAAACCTACTCTCATTCATGGTGTCTTCTCCTCTGACTGTGGCCCACCAATCTAAATGATTCTGGGATTCTGTGATTTGGCTAAAATTGAAAGGGTTTGGATTTTTGTGTGTGCTGCTTTTGCAATACTCTCTAAACCATCTATGTGAGAGTGAGATTTTCAGGCAAGGAACGTGAAGGGAAGGGACAAATCTGGCCATAAGTCTTGTGCCCAGGTATTTTAACATCTGGAATGCACTGCTGGCTGTGGTAATGCCTCGGCAATACTGTAACACAGCGGGATGCTTTAATGAGAGTTTCAACCCTAAACCCACAACATCAATGAAATTTATAGCTGTTAACATTATTCAAACGTAGTTTTGGGGGTTTCAGCTCCCATTTTATGTTCATGTAGGGTGAAAAGTCATTGTGTTGGCTGGCCAGAGTCCTCCTTACACTTAGAATTTCTGTAAAATAATCAAATATTGTTTATTACTCTAGACAGCACTCTTAGTGTGCACTATGGGGTGGGGAGGAGGGCATTCGTATAAAAAACTGTGCTAGAACCTCTCTCTCACTATTTCAGCTGCCTTAATATTCTTGAATGCCAAAAATGCCTTGCTCACATTTTGGAAAAGACCACAAAAATGAAAAAAAAAAGGGAAAAATTTACATAAAATTAGAGTATCATCTTCTACAATCGTAGAGATGCCATCTGATATTCTTCCTGATGGGTAAATTTATCTTCAGACATTTCATGTTTCCATAATCTTGTATCTCATTGTGGTCTTTGGAATTAATACACAGAGCAAGACAGTTAAAGAGCACAAAAAAAAAAAAAAAANTGAAGGAAAAAATTTCGAGGGGAAAATGTGGTGAGCACTGTGATTGAGCCACTCTGCAGAAAAACGAAATTGTTAAGTCTGCAACTGATTAAGTTGAAAGAAAAGAAGGGAAGTCAATATGTAAAAAAGTGCACGTATAGTTACTCTTTCTGGTAAGGAAAATCCAAGCTGTTTCTCCCAGAAAAGAAAAAAAAAAAAAACCCACCAAACTAACAAGCACAAACCATTTACAGAGCTCTGAAGTTGAGGGAAGGCAGGCAGGAGGCTGTGTGGAGATTTTTATTACCATGGGCTTCGTGTTAATTCCAGCACAATCTCAGGAAGCAGTAAAAATAAACCTGTGTGTCTCTTGCTCTATCAGTCTGGGAATTGACAATTTCCCCATGTTGTGTCTTTTAAAGAATTTCTTCATGACCCTCAGAAGTCCAGCCTCAGTCTCTCCATGTAATGAGTTGTTACCTGCTGCCAAGTCTCCAAGAGCTGCATCGTCTGTTCTCTAAATTGTATCTCTTTGGTGTAGAAGCCTGTGTTTTGGATTCCTAATTAGCTTTTTTCCTGCTCTGTTTATTTTCATCCCCTCATGGCAGCACATGATTTTTCTTTTTTTTCGTTATTTAAAAACAGATACATGAATGGAGAAGCAACAGAAATCAGTGTGTCCCAACAAAGCCTGTAATCTCTTCCTAACTGTGCATCCAAATTTAAATTAGATTTTCATGTTGCAAAGCCATGGACTCGGTGTTGTAATCAGGCTGCTCCCAGAAGACAGGGCTGAAGCCTCCTGAGCCTTGGGGGATTTTCTCCCTGAGGGGCTGGAGCATGTCCAGAGAAGGGAACAGAGCTGGGAAAAGGGGCTGGAAAACACATCCTGGGAGGAGCAGCTGAGGGAGCTGGGAATGGGGCTCAGGCTGGAGAAGAGGAGGCTCAGGGGGGACCTCATTGCTCCCCACAACTCCCTGACAGGAGGGGCAGTGAGGGAGGATTGGGCTCTGCTGCCGTGTCCCAAGGGAAAGGAGGAGAGGAAATGGCCTCAAATTGCACCAGGGGAGGCTCAGATGAGAGATTGGAAAAGAAAATTTCCGTGAAAGGGTGATCAGGCCTTGGAATGAGCTGCCCAGGGAGTGGTGGAGTCGCTGTCTCTGGGAGTGTTCAGGAGGAGTCTGGATGTGGCCCTTGGGGACAGGGTTTGGGGTGATGCTGGTGGCACTGGATGATGCTGAAGGTCTCTCCTACCCTGATGATTCTGTGATTTAGTGACAAGAAGAGGTAAAATTTACTGCTGAAGGTGGTAGATAGGTGGGCCTGGTCTCAGCTTGCGATCCGCAGTGTCCAAAGGACACAGTTATCAAGGTGTGTCTCACGGAAGGTGACTGGCAAAGAGACTTTTAGGCTGTTGGTCTTTGATGACATCTCCCTGACTCAGGAATGATGTGGGAAAACATTGTGGAGCCTGTTACAGTTCCTGCTGGTTTGTGTGTCCCTGCCCATGGCAGGGGGTGGAACTGGATGATCTTCAAAATCCCTTCCAACCCAAACCATTCTGAGATTCTGGGATTTGTCATTGGCAAAGGCGTTTGTGATCCAGACTTTGCTTGGGCCCTCCTGTAAGCTGCCGTTCTGATCATCATCAAAGCGAGTCAGGCACTTGAAAGACACTCTGAAATCTCTGGGTTTGTTGTGTTTTGTTGCTGCCACCGCACCAGGAGTTGCTGATGTCCCATTTTTCAGCGTGTGGAGCAGCAGGGATGGATGTTTGCTCATCTTGTCACCAGCACAGACATGGTGTGTGTGGGACGCTCACAGCTCATCCTTGTTGCCCGTGGACTTCCTCGATTGCAGAGGAAACACCTCCCAAACCCATCTGAAATTCAGGGGGAATCATTTTCAATAGTACTTTTTTTTCCTGCTTTGGGCTGCCCTTACCCCCGAGACAAGATTGCTTTTATAGCAACGAACAACATCATGTTTGTGCCCGTGGGAGAAGTAGATTTGTGGGCTAGACATCACTTTCTGGGCTTACCTCACAGGCAACATCTTGAATATGTTTTATCTCTTAAACAACTCTTCCTGAAAACGTGGAATGGAGGAGGATCGTGGTACAGTTCAGATCTGTTTTCAAGTGGCTTGAACAAAGTTCTCACAGTAGGGTTTTTTCTTCTTTTCTTCTTTTTTTTTTTTTTTTAAAGTGTAGCATTGACTCATTTGGTGGTGTTA
>VZTE01002105.1:92746-106414 GCA_013397775.1 Eulacestoma nigropectus
GCATTGACTCATTTGGTGGTGTTAAAGTGCACTTTCTACTTGTCCCCAGAGGAAAGTTAGTATTCTTTTAAGTGAAACTATTTTAAAAGCAGAACACAAGCCTAAAATAAGCCAGTGTTCTCTAGAGCTCTCAGAAGGTGTAGATTTATTTACTGTAGTTAAATCATAATTAGTTCTCAGGGGATAGTGTATCTTTTAAACTGCTTTATTGCCACCATATTGGTTTTCTAAATAATCAGAAACTGCTGCTCTTATATTTTGTAGTATGAACAAAAATTCGCTGTAAGTAGAAACAAATGTTTAGAATTGCTGGTTGTCACTTGCTGAAGATAGGGACTCCAAAAAAAGGAGCACTTCAGGAAAAAGTGAAGAAATACAGGACCTGTGTTATCAGAACTTAAATGAGCTATGGCTCCGACTTATTTCACTCTAACAGATAATGGTTTACATTATCATTTTTCAGTTAATCATTTTTTAATAGTCTAATGGGTTTGGCTCAGGATTAAATGTTCACTGAAAAAACGGTGGTGCAACGTTAACGTAAAATATTACCTGATATTTAAGCCTTGATTTTCATGAATGTAGCTTAGTGTTGCAGCTGATAAGCGTGTGGGGTTTTTGATTTTTTTCCCCTAATTGGCAGGTTAATGTTCGAGTTGCCTGAGGAGATGGGTTTAATAGCAGTGGCTGTTCGACAAACACAAGGGAAAGGTGGGTAAATTTCCTTATTTTACTAATCAATATGTATTAAATACACAAAAAAAGGACATTTTAAGATGCATGATGAGCATTTTTGATAATATAATCCGTGGAATAAGCGTGTCCTCTTCTCCTCCCTCTGAAACTGTGGATTCAAACTCCAAACCCAAAAGTTAACAAGGGACCAAAGTAAACATTTTCTGGATGTTTGGTGGCTTTTGCAGAAATGATTTAGTGGTCTCCTGATTGCTGCCAAGAAAGTTTCACCAGTCACGAAAACTGCCATCACTACACTCAGTGTAACACGAGTCAGAACTGCAAATTAAAACTAAAACTGGGTTAACTGGAACAAGGCTGGGGCTTGACTCGCTCTGAGCTTGGGTCTGCAGGACCTGCCTGAGCAGACAAATGTAAGCAAGTCGTGTTTCTTGCCCAGAAAAATGCTGGCACTTCTTTAAAAGCCACATTTATTCTACTGGAAGAGCAGAGTGTGTGGCCCAAGAAGCTTTTCCGAGCACAAATCCATGAGAAGATGACTCCCTGGCTTTCAGTGCAGGATGGTGCAGAGTGGATTCATTTCTGGCTGCCCACAGAGCATCTTCACAATTGCTTCTCCATTTGAACAAAACAAGATCTTTTGAAATGTGTCTGTTAGCAGAGACCAGGGAAATTCTGAGAGCGGGGGATTTAGGACGTGCTGGGAAATTGAGTAGCAGCTTGTACATTGGAATCACAGAATAGAATTACAGAATGGCCCAAGTGGAAGGGAGCTTAAAGATGATCTTGTTCCACCTCCTGCCGCACCTTCCACAAAACCTGGTTGCTCAAAGCCCCATCCAACCTGGCCTTGAACACTTCCAGAGATGGGAACATTAAAAAACTTCCAGTTTTTTTGAAGAAAAAGTTTTGCACTTTAACCCTTTTCCTTTCAAACTTCGTTTGGAAGCTCCATTAAGGGACTTTTGGTAGATTCTTGGATGGATACCTTTAAATCTTTCTCTTTAGTTGTTATTTACATTCACAAAGTGATCTTTTTTTATAAATCTTCTTTTCTGGACTTGAAATTACCTTTTGTCCTCTCCCTGCCCAGGTCGTGGTGGAAACGTTTGGCTCAGTCCCGTGGGCTGTGCCCTGTCCACTCTGCACATCTCCATCCCTCTACATTCCAACCTAGGCCAGAGAATTCCTTTTATCCAGCACCTGGTGTCCTTGGCAGTGGTGGAGGCAGTCAGATCAATACCAGGGTATGAGGTATGTCCTTCTGATTTATCCCAAAATTCCTGTTTCCATTTTCATTAAATTCAGATTTTTGCTGTGTCTTTTATGTGTAGAATGGCTGAATGCATAATGCAGTTCTTCAGCACTAAGTGGTAAACTTAACCTTGCTAATGTTTGATTATGGATACGTCTGAAGAAATCACATATCCACGTGATGAATATTCTGTTACTGGGCTGATAAAGTGAACTACACTCATTTCACTCATAATCTTATGAAACTTAAGCCTCAATCCTCAGCAGTAAAGAAAAAGTCCATTTTGTTTGCCCAGCAATGGAGTTGATTTGTTTTGATTTTGAAGGAGAAGAAGGAGGAGGGAAAAATGAATAAAACTGACAAATCCCTTTCTGCTTTTTTGTTGGTGCCGTTTCAGTGGTCACTTTATCCCTTTTAAAGGATTTTTCCAACCCTTGTTTAAGGTTGAAAAACTGATTTCTAAAGCAAGAACTGAGGAGAATTGCTCTCGAGGGGGAATCAAGTGTCCTGTCATCAGTATTAAAATGAAGAACCAGTCTTCTTCATCACCTCATATATCTCCTTTTTAATGTTACCATTTCCTAATATTTGCTAACTATAAAACTTTGGTATTTTACAGAAGTAGTTAACTAAAGCATGTGTTTCCTATATTACAGAAAATCAATGACTTATACACATTTACACATGAACTTTATTATAGTGGCACCCAGTAGCTTTGCTGGAGTTTAGGGTCTGTCAGCCTTTCTATTAAAACCTTCAAACTTCAGTGCTTCATAACCTGACTGTAAAAACAAAACGCTTCAGGCTAAAATTTGCAATATAAAATATTTGGCTGGAGTGGATAATTTGACCACTTAAAAAACGAAGGGGCAAGAGTTAGTTTTATAAAATACAGGGCTGACTGGGGAAGGAGCTAATTTATGAATGGGGTGGTTTTGCTTCTGTGTGCCTGCCTTGGTGTACTGTGGCATTTTTTAATTTTATTCCATTCAAAAGGAAAAAGGTGACTGAAGCAGTAAATATCGATGTAAAAAAAATGTGGATCAATAATGTGTGTACTGTGCTGAGCATTTGGACAGTAAAGAGCTTTCTGTGACCAGGACAGATCTGCTGAACCTGAGGGGACATCAGCCCTTGGCAGGGGGGGAAACCAAAGTTAAGGGTCTGGACTCAAATTCAAAAATTTATCAAAAACTCCGTGCTTAAATTTCATCTTTAGACTCAAGTACTGCTGGGCTTTTCTTTGTCCGTGTTGTACCAGCTGCAGCAGCCACAAACAGTGGGATAATCTGTAGAGTCGTGGAATCATGGAGTGGTTTGGGCTGGAAGGGACATTAAACATCATTCTACCCCCTGCCATGGGCAGGGACACCTCCCGCTGTCCCAGGCTGCTCCAAGCCCCAGTGTCCAACCTGGCCTTGGACACTGCCAGGGATCCAGGGGCAGCCACAGCTTCTCTGGGCACCCTGTGCCAGGGCCTCCCCACCCTCCCAGGGAACAATTCCTGCCCAATATCCCATCCAGCCCTGCCCTCTGGCACTGGGAAGCCATTCCCTGGGTCCTGTCCCTCCAGCCCTTGGCAATTGTCTCTCTCCAGGTTTCCTGGTGGCTCCTTCAGGCCCTGCAAGGCCACAGTGAGGTCACCCCAAAGCTTCTCCTCTCCAGGCTGAACAATCCCAGCTCTCCCAGCCTTTCCTCCCAGCAGAGCTGCTCCATCCCTCTGCTCATCCTGGTGCCTCCTCTGGACTGGCTCCAAAAGGTCCATGTCCCTCCTGTCTCAGTTTATCAGGCAGTCCTTGTTTTTAGGATTGCCACGATTATTGACTCTGCTGAACGAGCAGCAACCAAAACCTTTGTTCTGGTGCTCCCAGAGCAGAGCTGACGACTCAGTTGGAAGTTCCACTGTCAGATGTTAATGCTGAGGATGCAAATGGGCCTGAAATCAAGATAATGCTTTGCTCTCCCATTCTGAGAACAGCAGAATCTCTCTCTAGTGAGGGAAGAGAACATGCTCCACGTCCAGCGCATTTTGTGACGTTTTGTGTGGTACCTGGTGAATCCACTCTGTGGCCAACACAAGAACACCCAGCTGACTCGGTTGTTCTTGCTGCTTGTTGTCACTTCAGTCACAGAGCTGCTGTCTGGTGTCTTACAGGTGTGTGTTTCCCCTTTCATCACTGATAACACCATTTAACTGTGTCATACCTCCCATGTCTCCAGAGCCTCCTATGAACCTTTCCCCAGTGCGAGGAGCCAAGTTCTTTTCCACAACGAATATGAGTTGGTGATACTTTCCCTCAGAATGCTTTGATAGCAAAATCAGGTAGTATTTCCTGTCAGTGAACGTGTCATGGACTCCTCCCTGGCCTTTAAATCTGTCAGGAAAGTAGACACGGACCCAGGTGCAGCTTTCACACATCCTGTAAAGGGATTTCATCCTCTACAATAGGAGGGAATGCGACTCTTGCAGTCCTGGAGCACCTCCCATAATTTGCCCCTGGGGATGCAGCAGTCATGGGCAGTGTTTCAAACTGCAGGAAGCACATTTGCTTTCGTTCTGTGTTTAAGTAGCCGGTGCAAAGTTCAGCTCAGCCCTGTGGTTTCAACAAAAGCTGCTCTGTGGGGCTGGGACGTTGTCACACAGCACAGTTTGTGTTTCCAAAAGTGAGGATAGGTTTAGGACATTTCTGAAGTATTTATGTGGTTGCGAACTGGGATTTCTCCTGTCTGATGAATTTCCTTTCTGAAATTCAGGGTGTCACTGTCTCCTTGGCTGGTTCCTGCAAGGTTCCTCAGGCAGGGTTACGTTTTCAGTAGCATTTGTGGAGCGCTTCAGTAGATTCTCATTATGAGGAGCAGTTGACAGTAGCACATTGGGTGGGGCAAAGAGGTAGAGAGAATTCTGCCCCTCTGCCCCGCTCAGGTGAGACCCCTCCTGCAGAGCTGCCCCAGCCCTGGGGCCCAGCACAGGGAGGACGTGGAGCTGCTGGAGAGAGGCCAGAGGAGGCACCAGGATGAGCAGAGGGATGGAGCAGCTCTGCTGGGAGGAAAGGCTGGGAGAGCTGGGATTGTTCAGCCTGGAGAGGAGAAGCTTTGGGGTGACCTCACGGTGGCCTTGCAGGGCCTGAAGGAGCCGCCAGGAAACCTGGAGAGAGACAATTGCCAAGGGCTGGAGGGACAGGACCCAGGGAATGGCTTCCCAGTGCCAGAGGGCAGGGCTGGATGGGATATTGGGCAGGAATTGTTCCCTGGGAGGGTGGGGAGGCCCTGGCACAGGGTGCCCAGAGAAGCTGTGGCTGCCCCTGGATCCCTGGCAGTGTCCAAGGCCAGGTTGGACACTGGGGCTTGGAGCAGCCTGGGACAGTGGGAGGTGTCCCTGCCCATGGCAGGGGGTTGGAACTGGGATCTTTCAGATCCTTTCCAACCCAAATCATTCCATGATTCTCTACAGACTATGGAGTGACGAATGTGCCATAAATATCTCTAAATGTCTGGTTTTGTTTCTTTAGGACATTGAGCTGCGAGTTAAGTGGCCAAATGATATTTACTACAGTGACCTGATGAAGCTCGGTGGAGTTCTGGTCAACTCAACACTCATTGAAACAACATTTCATATTCTCATTGGTAAATATCTATTTTGAAGCTTTTCTGTGCTGCTTTTTTTCCTGACTGGATTTTGTTATCAATGTCTGTGTCAGTAAAAATGGCAGCGACGAGAACAAATACTGACAGCAGGCATAAGGAAATAAGGCACAACGTTAAATCCAGAGGAAGCACAAAAAGTAAATGTTTTCATTCTTCTTAATAATTCCATATGCTTGACAAGGAAAACATAAATGCAAGCATCTGGATTGGTGTAGTAGAGTTCAAAGAAAGAGCATTACATGGGAGAAGGAAATTGTCCTCCTTGATTTATGGCAAAACCAGTGGAATATACTGAAAACTCTTTTTTTTTTCCAATTGATGTGTTTCTTGTAACATGACGAATAGTTAAACAAAGAACAAGCCTTTTAATCAGAAGAAGAGCTACGTGCACACAGTAATGTTTTAGTTTTTTAATTATCGAGATGTTTTTATCATCTCTAGTCTGATAATCATCCTGCTATTTGATGAGGAAGTTTTTCCCCTAGCCAGCAGCATCCCAGATCTGCTTAGAAACCTGCCAGATTCTGGTTCCAAAAGTGATTGTCTCTGCTGTGTCTGAAAAAATGGAAAGAAAATTCCTTAGCAAGTCTAAAAGGTTAAAGAAAAAGATGACAACATTTGGTTGATATTTGAATGTAGCACAAGTGAAGTATCTTGCAAAGATGATGTGGTCATGATGGTGTTTCTGTCAAAGTTTTGTGATTTTAGAGGTGCAAACAAGCAAAAGAGTTGAAGAAGTCACCTCCTGCTGTGAAACATGCCCAGACATGACATTTTCTGTTCATTTTATACCTTCATTTTGTAAATAATCTGCATCAACAAAATGGAAATTGCACCGAAATTTAAGAAGTCTCCCTGTGCCCTATCGACCATTTACAGCTTCCATGTTTTCCTACAGCCTGGTTAACACAAGGAAAGCAGAGACAGATCCAAAATAGTTCATTGTATCAAGTATTTCTTGAGCACTTGACGTATTTGGTTTGGACCTTTTGCTTCTTACCCTAAACATCAAAATATTCCAATTCAAATGGAGACTTTCTGTATCCATTCTCTCTGATATCCATAGCAGTCATCTAGTAGGTCTGAAGTGTAGATAAATGTCCGTTTTCATCAGTCTGTTTTCACCTGGGAGCTTTTAAAATTGAAACTTCCTGGCTACGTGTGAATCCAAGGATCTTTTCCATCATTCCAGTGATGCGTTTCATTGGGAATGGTTGAGGGGACTCACGACAAGTTTTTGTATGAGTAGGAGTTATGGGATTCAGCTTCCCCAGCAGGAAAGGATCCATCACTCCTTTTCTACAGTTGTGCAGGATCCTTACCTAGACAGGATCCCAGAACCCCTGAAGTTGGAAAAGCCTTCCCAGCCCGTCCAGTCCGAGCGGTGCCCGATGCCCACCTTGTCACCCTGCCCAGAGCACTGAGTGCCACGTCCTGTCACTGAATTCACTCTTTCCATGGCATTCCTGGAAAATCTCCCATAAATCAAGCTAATGAGGAAAACCAAGGATCATCTCTGTGGCTTCACTGCTCCAAGAAGGACCTCAGGAGAATAAGATCAGAAACAAACCTGCCTTTTCAGTGCTCAGGGCCTCGCAGATGTCACGCTTCGTGCTGAGACTTTTAAACATGGTTTAAAAAAAAAACCCAAACAACCAAAAAACCTTTTTTCTCAGTCTGAAATTTAAAATTGAAGAACTTTACGGTGTTGGGACTTCTGGAAGAGGAGTTCTGAGAAGAATTTGCACCATTAATGTGAGGGCCAGACTCGGAACAGGCGGAGGAGCCAAGCACCAGTGGAATGCAGGGGACGGCCAGCGAGCGTGACCTGTGAACGCTCCTCTGCCTCTGCTCAGGCACGTCCAGGTCCTCATGGATCCACCACTGGAACATCCATCAGCCACGTCAGCACTGCAGGGGCGCTGCTGAATGCTCACTTCTCACATGGACACCGCAGAGATGCCCCCAGAGCGCCGAGCACCTCGTGTTTCTATAATTCCCTGGCTGCCTTTTCCCCTTTGCCACGTTCATTCCCAGGTGTTTGTGCCTCAGCAGAGCTCCTGGTCTCAGGGTGTTTGTTGTGTCCCAGTTTTTGGATTGTTGAGCAGTGATCCTGAGGCTGCTGATGGACCCCAAGGCCCTGTGACCCCCTGCCAGGACCAGTCACAGGTTAATGGCCAGGGTGTCTCTCTTCCCTCGTGCTGCACTGGAGCGCAAACGGCTGGGTTGGGATTTGCTGGCACAGCTCGTTGGATTTTCCAGTTCACTTTCCTTTATCTCTTTCCAGTAACCCATTTCAGCTCATTTCCACAGGACTGGTGCGTTGGGATCGCTGGGCCTTGTTTGTGTGCGCTCTCGGACTTGTTAAAAATCAAAAACTCCTTTTCACTGAAGAGATCCTTCTCCTCAAAGTTGTTACAAATTACCCCCATATATGAATTATTAATAGCAAATTTACAAAACCACGGCACTGCACCTCCTTGCAGATGGAGCTGCACCGTGTCCAAACCTGATTGACAGGGGGTTTATCCCAAATGTCTGAGGAAAGAAAAAAAAAACCAAATTATTAGGAGAAAAAAATAAACAGGTAATACAATATATTTCTTTACATCCCTCGAAGCCTGTTCCAGCAGGCTGCAGAAGAGGCCCCAGGAGCCATGTTTAAACGAGGGAGGCATTCTGCCAACATTATTCCAGCTGGAGAAATCTCAGTGAGAGGCTTGAGGCTTCTAAAGGATATGCTGTGGTGAGATAGATTAAGCAAACTGGAGTCTTATAAAGTTAAAGTCAAATCTTCTGGGCTTTGCAGAGCAAGCCAAACAAGGCTTATCAGCTGAGTGAAAAGGCTGGATTTTTGGAAAGGGCACTGAGCTCACTGCAGTAAACAGAAGGGTCTCTGAGCTAAATGTGAGACTGGAAGATAAAGCTCCATCTTAGCGTAGGATCAGTTGTTCTGTGAGTGGGCTGAGGACATGCCAGCTCCCAGGGAGTAAAAGAATGTCTCACTTGGCTGGTTTTGGAACCAAGGTGCAGGTTGCCCTCTTCCCAGCCCTCACTGATGGGGTGGGGTGGGGTTGAAAGGCTGTGCTGGATTTGCTTCTGTAATTCTGAGGAGGCATTTTGAGGGCAAGGAGCAAAATCTGAACTGGGAACTGTAATTACGGGAGTGAGAAGATGGAAGGGTGTAAGAGGCTGAATTAAAGCAGCTCTGGAAGCCATCCTGAGGGATGATTGTATGGAGCAGGTGAATTAAGTGCTGGCCGTGGTGGTAACAAAGAGTTTGTCTCTTTGACTGCGTCCTTCTCTTTGTCTTCTCCAGGCTTTGGGTTTAATGTGAATAACAGCAACCCCACCATCTGCATCAATGATCTCATTGCAAAGTTTAACAAGGAAGAGGGGACAGAGCTGGAGCCTCTGAGTGCAGACTGTCTCATTGCAAGGACTGTGACTGTGCTGGAGAGGCTCATAGAGATTTTTCAGGAGAAGGGGCCCAATGGAGTTCTTCCCCGGTACTACAAGTATTGGATACACAGGTAAGAATTGTGTTCTTCTCCAACTTTCTTTGAAGAAAATTGGTAGAAGAATTCATGGATATTTTGTCTTTTTTCCACTAAATTCCCTTTAATACGAGTGAATGATTTAAAATACATTCCCAAGCAGGATGCACATTTTTAAGGGAGAATTAAAGTCGCACATACTAAGATCAGTGGACTAGCATGGGTTAAAGAAAGCTTCCAGGTATTTTACATCTATCATCTCCAAACAAAGGGAATTGGGAATGATTTGGTTTGAGATGGATGAAGCTGCTGTACTTTTAGGGGGAAAAAAAAAGGACTGTTTGGATTAACTCCAACTCCATTCGTTCCACTAAAGGAAATTAAAGCAGGTAGGAAATGCTGCTGAAAGTCATTCTGTGTAAAGAACCAGTGAGGTGGGAAATCAAATATTCTGTTAGAGAGTGAAGCCCTTCTTGTGAAGGTGGCAAGGCCCTGGCACAGAGGAACTCTGGCTACCCCATGCCTGGAAGTGCCCAAGGCCAGGTTGGATGGGGCTTGGAGCACCCTTGATGCCTTGGGTTTTTAACTTTCATATTTTTCAAATCCTGTATGGCCTGGTGTGTAACTCTGAAGTTTCTTGTAGCCTGCCAACTTCTGCTCTCTCACGCTAGTTAGACATAACAAAGCCTCTTCAAGCCTGCTCTTTAAGGACACCCAGACTGTCCTAGGCCCAAAACTGTGTAAACCAACATCTTTAGAAGGGGGGTAAACTTGGGGAAATGACATCATTAACTGAACTTTTAATTGGAGAATTAACCCTGATATGCAAATGGACCAAACTTAGAAAAGTGAGAAGAACTCGTGACTCGGGGTCCATCTTGGGTGTCGCCTTTGGCCTGCCCAGGGTGCACCTTTGAAGGCCCTTCAAACAAATACCTGCCTTTATTCCCTTATTCCTTTCTGGTCTCTGTGTTTAGTTGGCCACCTCAGGCATCACCCTGGGATAGTGGAAGGTGTCGGGGTTGGAATGGGATGATCTTTAAGGTCCCTTCCAACCCAAACCAGTCTGGGATTCATTCAGTGATTCCACTGAGTCCTCTGAGGTGGTTTGAACTGTTCAGTGTCCACGCATGAGTTGCTGACAGAAGTCTCTCCGTTGCAGTGGGAAGCAGGTCCATCTCCGCGACGAGGAGGGCCCGCTTGCCTGGATCGTTGGGATAGATGACTATGGATACCTCCAGGTGCACGAGGAGGGCAAGGGCGTCGAGTCTGTGCACCCAGATGGCAACTCCTTTGACATGCTGAGGAACCTCATTGTCCCCAAGCACTGACAGCCCTCAGGGAGCTCCTTAGTACTGGGCACCGTCACCTAAACCTGTGCAAGGTGGGAAGGGTCACTGAAAGTTTGATTTTTTTCCTTCTGATTCTCTGCCGTCTCTGTGTTTGCCACGGGTGGCTTCAGCAGTTGAAAAGAGGTTGTGGTTTCACAGCCTTTATTCTTTTTATTAACCTTAAAACACACCTATGTTGCCATTCTTTGTAAGGATCTGTTCTTTGAGAGGAGTCTGACTGCAAAGGAATATTTGCAGTGAACAGAACTTTCTTTTCATTTACACCCTGTACTGGAGAGACAGAAGTGGCTAAATATTTCCTTTTTTTTGTTTGTTTCTGTGTTTTTATGGTACTTTAGTGCAGGACAGTATTTACTTTTTTACTTGGGCTTTTTTTTTTTTTAACTAAATTCTGGGTTTTGTGTTGTCTGCACTAAAACCAGCTGGAACATCCCATATTCCTGAATTGCTGGCATCACCACTGTGCTGAACTCCAGGTCTAAGTGAAGATCCTTGCTGATTTGGTGTTTCTCTGTGTAGACCCCTACAGTAATTTACCAACCTGTGCTTTGATCTCAGGTCTGCGGCTCTTAATGGCTGCCTTGAGCTTTTTGGGAGAGTATTCCATCAGCACTTAGGAGCTGTGCTTGCTTATCCAAGTGACTTGCACTCTGCTCTCCTCAGTCAGTTGGATCTGAGTAAATCATCTCATCTGTCCTTTAAATCCTGTCTTTCCACGAGGTTTCAGCCCCTGGAAGAAAAACCCACAGGAGCAGTGTCCCACCCAGGTTATTGTGGAATCCCATTATCAGGGGAGGGAACCTCTAATTAATTTAGAAATAATGGTCATTATATTAGGATCTCAGTGAAGTAAAATGGAGAAATAAAGGGAATAAATGAAATTCCCTGCTGCAGACAACTACTCCAGTGACAAAGAGAAACCAACCACACCGTTCCCCCGTGTCCAAATTCTCTTCCGCAGTTCTGTTGTCACCCCCTTTCCCAAGCTGCTGTCTGGTTTTGCTGCTAAGCACTAAAAAGCAAGAGCTTTAACACCTGCTGGCCTGAAAGCAGCTCATTTTGGGGTCTGCCTGCACGTTTCCAGGTGGGGGGAACAGCCTGGGAATTCTCCTGGAGCAGCCACGTGGGAGCTCCGGTGCCTCGGTGGCGTTTTCTCCCAAGGAGACTTGGCCACCACAGCTCCCCAAACAATTCTGTGCCAAACAGGTTTGTCCCAGGTGTGATGTGGCCACCTCGATTTCTTTTTTTTCATGGAGAATCAGCCAAATTGGTTTCCAGAGAGGAAACTACTGTCTGCCAGCCAGAAATGGGGTTTTTAGGTTCATGTTCACCTCATAAACAATCCGAACATTTTAGATTGTTACAGCTACAAAGCCAAGAAGTCTTAAAACAAGGAAACTTGTCTGTAATGGCAATTTTGACCAATCCTCACGTGTTAGGGTTTAGGTGGTTTGGAAGCAGGAGTAGAAATTAAGTTGTCCCTGTTACATTTAGGGTTTTATGCTCCATCTCACAGAAGATTTGTCCTGATTGTCCATACCCTGCTGGGGTTGTTTTTCTCCCGTGTTCCGAATGGTGTGAGGCTGCACACCAGCATCTCCTAGAACTGCACAGACAGCTGTTAATTGGCATAATGAAATTTATACACCACGTTTGGCTTTTTCACACCAGATGCTTTCAAAACTGCTTCGGGCTGAGAACGTTTGGCAGCTGCCTTTGATTTCAGAATTCAATATTGATGCATGTTGTAATCAGCTGAAACTCCAGTCTGGCTTAATAAAGCTTCAATGAAAGGAAGAAACCATATATTTATATATAGATCTATTAAAAATGTGTGTGCACATGCACACTCACATCTTCCTGGTGCATCCTCATTTATTTTCTGCCTTTTCCTTCACGAGCAATGTGTCCTGCTGCAGAAAAGCAGAGCTCTGGTGCTGCTTTTCCAACCACAGAGCTTTACAAAACCTCACCTTAGCCCAGAATTTGTAGCTAAAACTGTCTCAGCTTTAGGATGTGCCCGTAAGAAGCACCTTTCTGGCTTTTGTTCATGTTCCAGACAGACTGAGAAGTGCCTGTAGGGAATGAACAAGCAGCTCATGCCTCAGGCTGGGACTTGAGTGGCTTCCTTAAAACACATTCTCCCTTCACCAGGGGCAAAAAAAGATGGGGAAAAGGGTAAAACATGGGAATTTTGGAAGGGCAGAATGGGCTTGTAAAGCTTCAGTGGCTGAGCAGCAGCAGAGGGGTTTTGTAACAGCAAAATGCTGCAACATTTCCTGGTTGCTGTTGGTCCTTTTGTAGCTGCCTCAATGCTGAGCTGGTTCTGTTCTCACCTGGAGCTGTCAGGTCATTCCCAAAATTTTTGCGTTGGGAAGAAACTTAGCGTGGAATTTCCTTCCCACAAGGGAGAACTCCCCAAAGCTGGATGTGCCAGAGCACAGGGGGTGCTGTGGGAACCACTTTGCCTTTCTAGTGGCCTCTTCTGCTGTCTCAGACTTCCAGCCTGGGTTTGGAGGAAGGGTTTGTTGCTTTCCCTTCAGAAGAACCAAAGATGTGGAGAATTCCCATGGGACAAGGAGCAGCTGGATAAAGCCCTTGTGAATGTGTCCTTGGAGAAGCCCCTGACCTCTGTCAGGTAGATGGGAAGCACAGGACCCTTCCTCTGCCAAACTCAGCACGCCCACAAAGCCACAACGTTTTTGCAGGAAAACCCTTGTTTTTCTTGTTCTTTACGCGTGACAGACAAATGTGGTGTGGGCTGTCCCTGGATGTGGGGATGGAGAGATCCAGACAACTCCAGGCCCAGGAATAATGCACTGAGAATGTTTCATTTCGTTCAGCTGTCTGGATTAGTAAAACACCTCTTCCATTGTGAGGCTGAGGTCATATCTTCAACTATTTTCTTGATGAAGTGCTTTCAAAAAAACCCATTTATTATTACGCTGTCCGTATTTCTGTGACTTCTTTTTTTTTCCCTCCTGGCCTCTGCTAGAACACTTCTCATGGTGAAAACATTTGTGGGGGTTGTTTATTGATAGGAAAACCTCGGGGTGTGTTGGCACGTGTGCGTGTCCAGGGTGGGCCGTGCCCAGTCGAGCAACAGAGCTGCTTCCAAAGATTTGAAAAAGTAATAACGTACTTCACATCTCGGAGTTCAGGCAGCACATCCCGCTTCTAGTAAAGGTTTTATAAGACTTCAGAGCTTTTTTTTTTTTTTTTT
>VZTE01002105.1:110655-145318 GCA_013397775.1 Eulacestoma nigropectus
CGTTACGGTTTGGCTTCTTAATTAAACGCAAAACCCTCCCGTGCTACCGTCACCTGCCGTTGGCAATAATTACAGAGGTCCCGATATAATGGGGTAGTGCAGATTCCTTGTGGGTTTCTGGAGAAGACGCTGAGGAGGGGCTTTGGGTTTTGTAAATGAACGCATTGACTTCCTCGGAATTGTAGCCATAATTTTCTCCCACGTGTCCCGTGGCTGTGCAGGAGGAAGTTTGGAAAGCTCCGTGTTTGGCCAGCACGTGGTGGTAGTTGAGGAGCACGAAGGGGACTTGCCCAGAGGGCCTCACATCCATCAGCCGCTCGCTGTCGGCCTCGTGGTCGAGCTTCACGCTCATCCTCTCGCTGCCGTCCAGTTCCTCCAGGCTCGCCGGGTGGTGGCCGATGTGCCCAAATTTGGGGTCTTTGACACAAATCCTCCTGCTTTGCTCATAGACTGAGGGCACGGGCAGCAGGTGGCTCAGCTGTCCCATGGCTTTGGCCTGGCAGCACTCGGATTTGGGCAGCAAGGAGTTGGAGAAAGAGCCCTCGTTGATGGTCATTTTTTCTTGCAGGTCTCTGTTAAAAGCCAGCTTGTTTTCCTCTTTGATGAGGTGGGCAGGGGGCTGGAGCCTGGGCTCTGTTTTGTTGTGTTTCATGAAGCCAGAGTCGTAAAGCTCCTCTTTGTACCTGCCCGGCACGGGCGCGGTGCAGCTCGGGAAGGCCTCGGGCAGAGTGTCCTGGCTGTACCTCCTGTTGGATAAGGGGACTGGCAGGGAAGAGAAAATGAGTTAATCACTTACAACGAGCCTTTGGAGTAATTATAAGTCACTGACGTTATTAGCATAGTTAAATCAGGGGAATTAAACCAAAGAAGCGTTAGGAAATACGACCTGAAATCAAAAATCTTGGCGGTAATTAAGCTCTTTCCAGAGATTTAGCAAAGGATTTACTAAAAGCTGGATAATGTTGGTACCTATCAATGATTCCATCATTAAAATAGTGAAATTATTTTAGTCCTACAATAATAAACAGAAATAAACTGAATTTATTCTTCCTGTCAGTGTGGAAGTGCATTGGGCACTTGTCCTTGCAAGGAGAACATCTGACTCCTAGGTGGGACTCAGTGATCTCAAAGGTCTTTTCATTTTACAGAACTCTGTTGATTCTGTAATCCATGGTATTTATTTGGGGTATATTTAATATGTAGATAAGACATTAGAAGGTGACATCTCGTTATCTAATTAATGAAATCTCTTTGTGATACCCAGAGTGGGTCGCATTAAAGACTTTGCTCTTTCTCTTTGAAACACGGACATCAGGTATTAAAAACATCTCTTGAAAAGCAACATCAACACCTCTTCAGTAATGCTGTATCTCTGCTTTTAAGATACTACCACATAATAAAGGTAGATGATAATATAAATAGAAGTTACAACGTGCACCAAGACGTTGAATGGGGAAGAAAAAATTGGGTTTTCTTATAGAATCAGAAGCCAAATTCGTAATTTCGCAAGAGTATGAACCTAGGGTGTCTATTCGGGCTTTTCCTCTAAAATATATTGGGCAGTCTGAGTTTTCTTCTCAGTTTCTGCATGGCAGCTGAACTCTTGAAGCAATTTGAGTTGTTTTGATCATTTTCTGCTTGGCTTACGAAGCTTTTCCTTTCAGTACACTCCTGTCTACAAGTGGTGAGAGCAAAGGCCTCTGCTTTTCTCCTGTACCATACAAGCAATCATTTTTTTGCACTCTCCTGTGAACAGTTTGTGAGTTAAACAACCCCTCCAAGGCACATTTGGAAGTTTTATGTTAAAGGAAGAATGACACACTGAGAAATTTCTCAAGTTAGACCCAAACTCTCGTTTTGTGTGAGGTTCACTGGAAGCCCTGGCCACTTAAGTGCCTTTTTTTAAATGGATTTTCTGTTTTTCTAACAATTTTATTCAACATCTTAAAAGTTTTGGAGTTCCCCTCTCTTGGTTGCTGATGTAACTGTGCCCATTAATAATTAAATATTCCCTCTGCTGTAATAGACTGGCAAAGCCTTCGTGGATACAAGAGGAAGCAGAAATAGCTCAATTGTACCTTTTTTTAAATTATTTTTTATATGCAGAGCTCCATTAATTTCAGAGGGAGTTGCACCACGTAATTAACACCAGAATTTAAACAGGAATCTGGTTCCAATTTCTTCTTCACCCTCCTAGAAACAATGACCTTTCAAGTTCTTCTTTTCCATTTCTATGTATATGCTTTGTCCCAAGAAGTAGAAGCTGAAGGAAGCTGAGCTCTCATCAGCTGTTGAAAAATGGCCCTTTCAGATCCCAGATCCAACCAGGGTTCAGCCACGTGCTTGAGAATAGCTTGGAAATTTTACTGGTGGAGTTCCCAGCTCTGATTTTTACTCCACATGTGCTGTTTTTACTGTGAAGTAAATATAGATGCTGAGAGCTACTGCAATATAAATAATATGGTTTAATGATCAGGTGTTCTGGGTTTAAGATGTCCACAGGAGGGATGGGTTTGTCCTCCTACAAGTGTGAAGTGTTTTCATCTTAGGGCTCTTCTCTAATCCCTGAACAAAATATTGTCCTTTTCCATTTTTAGAGCCCAAGAGAACCTGGAAGAAGCTGCGGCATCACAGCCACCACTTGGCCTCTGCCCTGTCACCTTTAATTTTGTAATCTCAAATCCTGCTGGGCTGAGGATGAACCATCAGGTTGTAAATCCCAGAGTGGGTTGGGTTGGAAGGAACCTTAAAGCTCATCCAGTGCCATGGGCAGGGACACCTTCCACTGTCCCAGGCTGCTCCAAGCCCCAGTGTCCAACCTGGCCTTGGACACTGCCAGGGATCCAGGGGCAGCCACAGCTTCACCTGTGCCAGGGCCTCACCACCCTCTGAGCAAAAAAATTCTTCCCAGTCTCTAATCTGACCCTGCCCTCTGTCAGTTTAAAACCATTTTCCCTTGTCCTGTTGCTCCCTGTCCATAAAAAAAGTCCCTCTCCCTCCTGTTTATCCTCTGTGTCAAACAAGGCAAAGATAGAAGAGGTCTTAATACAACCCCTGGCCATGAAAAGAGAGTTTTTAGATTATCTCAGTCTCTCTGCTGTGTCCTGGTCTGAACCCTAATTACAGATCACCCAAGGCATGGGCTGATTGTTCTTTGTTATCCTCCCTCCAAAAACAAAGGTGAGACCAAACCATCTCCCAGACCTCTTTGTCTCCAGTGGAATCCCCTTTGCAAAACGTCATTTATTTCTTCCAACAGGCACTGGCTAAACCTGGGGGAGTTTTTTCACAGATTTTCTCAGTCTTTTTCCTCATTTCTTGAGTTTTGGCACGATTAGTGCCACAAAGCTTCACACAGGTCGTTCAGAAGGGCCAATAGCAGCAGTGAGTGACAAGCAGGTCCTGTGGTACCCACAGCAGCAGTTTCTCCATTCCAGGGTACAAAGGAAACTTCTGACCAAGAATACAGTTGCCTTCACTGAAATGAATTTTTTTTTTTTTTTTTTTGATGACTAGGCCAGCTGGGGAAAAGTGGAAGAAGCTTCAAAACCAGATCCTGAAGCAGAAACATCTGATTTGCAGGCAGTTGTATCTGCTACGTGCTTCTTCAGAGCTTTGATGGCTTGGCACGATCGTCCTCCAATCTCTGATCTCTCCAAAAGGAGCTATTTTCCGTGGAGAAAAATGTCTTTGGCCCACGGCATTTTTGGCAGATGCTGCCGTGGATGTGATGTGGAATGGCCCTCGCATCCAACCCGGCTGCCAGATGTCATATTTGGCATTGCCTTTGGATCGAAGATGATGATGCTAAGCAGATCCTCCCTGCTTTGAAGCTCCCTGGCTGTCAGTTCTCCAGTGAGCCACTGGAAAAAAGCAGCAGTTGACAACCTAAGGGGGATCAGATGCGATTCCCAGCAAAAAAACCATCGCTTCCAAAGGTTCAGAATTCAGCAAAAGTGCAACAGCGCTGACTCCACTTGAGGAGGAAACGAGGCTGCAAAACTTGGATGTAAATCCTGTCTGTAGGGGATGCTCTGTTTTCCTTTCCCCTTTTGCCATGATCTCTGGCCAGCCCAGAGTTTGGCCATATTTTTTTCCTCCTAAATAATGCAACTGAAAAGTGCTTCTGCAGAGAATTGACTGTAGCAAGCCAGCTTTCACCAAATGGCCAATAAAGATCCACAGTGAATAGCCATGAAAAAGCATCAAAATGCTCAGAAGAGAACCCACATATCCCAACTCCAGCAGCAAAACCTTCACTAGAAGCAGAACCAGAAATAAGAAGCGCTGGTCTTGCAGATCCATTTTCCTCCTGAGGAGGAAGTGGTGATGTGGAAAGAGATTGAAAAATAGCAGCAGTTTCTTGCAGGTTTTTAACTGGGATTTTTTTGGGTTTTTACCCTATTCTTGCAGATCTACTGGGGACAGGCAGGATTTACTTCAGACTTTATCCTTATCCTTAGAAGATGTCGGGTTTTGGGGTTTTTTCCCCCCCACAGCATCTTTAGAAAGGACAAAACCATTTCCTATTTTTGGTCTAAAACTCCTCCTTTTCCCCCGCAGTCCACAACAGCAACCAAAGGAAGCAGCAAATTAGAGGAGCACGAGCTGAGGAAAAGCATTTAACGTGCCCTAGGCTGTGAGCAGAGCTTCACTCTTGCTCATTTTCAACCTAAACACAGAAAAGTGAAATAAAATGCTGCTGTCAGCGAGGCGAGGCCCATCATGGGTGAGGTCAAACCATCCAAAACCCTGGGCAGAAATTACTTGCTGCTCTGTGGGAAATTTGATATCTGATTTTTTGATATCTGATGAAAATATTTTGATACCTGATCAAATCTGAAATTTGATATCTGATACCATCTTCTGTCTGATGGAGCAAGCTCAACTTTTAATAACTTTATATTTTAATATATTTCTATTTTAATATTCCCTTTGGATCTTGGGTATCCATGCCCCTAAGTGAATAAATGATTCTGGTACCCAAGAACCTACCTCAATTTTTTTATTTTGAATTTCCACTACTGCTTCCTCCATTCCAAGAAAGGAGGGTTTCTATCTGACTTCACAGCAGTCCTCATCAGCGATTTTTAATTAATGAAAATGATGTATGCAGGTCGATATGGATGGGATCCAAGGATTGGCTCTGGATTGGAAAGGGTTAAACAGGAGTGCTGCTTACAGGAGTTTAATGAAGGGTTTCCTGGGAATTCTGTAGTAGCTGATCTGCATTCTGCACTTGTTGATGTTCTCTGACACTTTCAGATACACTTTAAATCACAAAAACCCCTGTATTTAATATGAATAAACTAGGATGTGGTGGGGGTTTATATTTTTTGCATATTTTTGGTACAGGTTTTTGTACAAATCTCACAGTTTCTGGAAGTAAAGCGGGGGAGAGGGGGGAAATCCAGGCCAACCAAGGCTGGTTTTGCTAAAATCAGCAGCAACCTGAAATCGCAGCAGAACTTTCGAGGCTCATTCATGAGAGCAGTTAAATTCAGATTTGTGTTTGACTGGAAGGGGAAGCTGGATCAGGGGAGCAATTAATGCTATTAATTGAGTTAAAGATATGCTTGACACCATCCCAAAACAGCCTGAATTGCCAGAGTCTGGTTTGTCCAAACACTTTTGTTTCTTTAGCTGATTAACGTTGTTCCTTGCCCATCACAACTTGATTCAGGTTTCATTTTTGAGTTGGGGCAGCTGTGAGACCAGAAGTGTTCATAATGAGAGATCAGTCTCTGCCAAAACCACTGCAATAAACCCTGTTCTGGTTGAATACAGGGGAAATAAATGGGTTGGACAAGATGATCTCCAGAAGTCCCTTCCAACCTGAATTATTCTGTGATTCGAGGGTATTTTGAGCATCTTTACATCTGGTTATTTTATGATTTTCAAGGTTATTTCTTACAAGTTTCCACCTCAGAGAAGTCAATGCCTGCCTTCAAAGCATTTCTATCCCTCACATCTGTACAGGGAAATAATGCAGGTGGATGGGAGACATTTTCAAATTCAGAATTATTGTCAAGTAAAGCAGGATTATTACTCTGTAAGGTAAAGACATTCGGAGTGGCTTCATGCTGAGAAAGGACAACCTTCAGTGTTTATGGAAATAGATGGTGTTTATTTTAATTTCGGTATTAAAATCATCAAAAATTATTCTAGAGCTGAAGTACCTTTTGTTTCAATCTGACTTCAGCCATGACTTACCTGAGAAATTCCACTTGAATAACTCTGAGAGCGCAAAACATGAGGGTAAACGGTGCCATTATTGAAGTTCTCACTGTGCTGCTCTAAAACTGATTCTGGTGAGTGCATTTTTGCAACTGCTGCTTTGATAATATTCCCAATCACGTGCTGATGGCAGTGGGAAGAAGGAACATGGGAATACCATAAATACCATGGTTGTTACACTTCACTGCCTCTGATTTTCTGTGTTCCCTCAACCCGTTTCCAATCGGCAAACACAGCTCCTCCCCAGCCACCGCGCGGCCGAGCTTCTGCTCTTTGCTCAGAGCGACACCCACCTTCATAACTCTGGGCGAGGTTGTGCCTGATGATGTTCACTGGCTGCTCAGGAAGGGTTTTGGATGGCGACTGGCTGCTGGGAACCAGGGAGTTGGCATAGTGCCACTGGCACTCGCCGTTGGTCTGCAGCGCGCCCAGGAAGAACCGCGCCACCTCGCAGGGCGCCCCTTGGGCCTGCCCGAACTTCGCAGGCAGCATTTGCTTCTTGCCACTGAAGACGTGGGAATCCACAGGGAAGTGTCCGTAGTGGTAGGAGAAGGGCAGGCTGTAGGGAGGGGCGTACAAGAGTTCGCTGCTTTCTGAATGGAAGTTCTGTTCCTGAATGGTGGCGGCGCTGGCGGCGGGGCTGGAGCGCCAGCTCCCCACCTGGCTGCATTCCAGTTTGTCTGCTTGGAATGAGCTGTATTGCTGGGGGAAAGAGGGGGGAAAAAAGCAGGGGAAGAGAGTTAAAGGAGGGACTTTTATAGGGAGCTACAGAACGGATCAGACAGGCACCCAAAGCTGGGCCTCGCTGGCTCGAGGGACGGATTAAGCGGTGCGTTTGAAGTTCCTCTTGCCACAACTTGGCCTTCGCATGGGAACAAAAAAACTGCTTTGGTATGATAATTTTGGGAGTTCCATGCTACAGAATCCCAGGATGGAGGTTGGAAAAGCCCTCCCAGCTCATCGAGGCCAAGCTGTGCCCGATGCCCACCTTGTCCCCTGCCCAGAGCATTGAGTGCCACCTCCAGGCCTTCCTTGGACACCTGCAGGGATGGGCACTCCAAACCTCCCTGGGCAGCTCTTTCCAAGGCCTGAGCACCCTCTCCAGGAAGAAATTCCTCCTGACATCAAGAACTCCATCCACCAGCAGTGAATGACACACGTCTTACACCAGCACCAATTTTCACAGCACAATTCCAAGTATAGGATTTTCTTCTTTTTGCCAAGGAAGGACATTGTGCTTAAAGGACTTTAACCTCCTCCATATCTCAAAAGTTTTACGTCACTTGCCAGAGCTGGTTTGTGCTACCTGTACTTTCCACCCCGAAACCAAAAGGGTCTAATTTTATTCTGCTTTCTGAGGGATTTCCTGAGGCCGACAATGCTATAGTCAGTTTTATAGCAAATCCAGTCCTGGATTATCTCTACACTGTCCCAAGCACTCTGTGAGAACAACTGGAAATTAAATATTGCTGGAAAAGTTACCTGTGGTGGGTAAGGTGTTGTTCTAAGTTTTGCCTTCATTTTATTACTTTTGGGTTTTACTATTTTCCTTGTTTCCTGCGAGGTAGGTACTGAGTTTCTGCATGAAAACTGTGACTTGGAAATGGTAACCTGGTCCAGCGACAACTGAAGTTCCTTGTACTCAATATCTCTGCAAAAGAACAGCCCAATAAATTATACAGCAAAATCCAAAATAGCTCCTGTAAAAATACACGTTAGCGTTCACAATGCTTTAATTTTCACTCTTCCGAGATTTTCACTGAGTCTGGGGATGTCAGGAGGCAGAGAATCTTATGGGGTGACCTCATTCCCGCACAAGTCTATCAAAAAATTCCACTGGGAATCACATTAACACCTTTGGATGAAGTGTCCCCTCTCTCTGAGCCTGAGCTGTGTCATCTTCCCTCTGCCATCTGTGGCTCCCTGTGGTTTGGAATCTTGGAAAGACAGAGATCAATTAATCTGTCTCCTGCTCAATCAGGAATTGGTTTCTGCCCTGGTTTTCACAATAAACCCTGAGGAAAGGAAAAGGAGCAACGTTCCTCTCCTTGTAACTAAACCACACGAGCTGCAGTGTTGGTTTTGATCAAAAGAGACCTTCAAGTTCTTCCAGTCCCACCATCACCCAGTGCCACCAGCATCACCCCAAACCCTGTCCCCAAGGGCCACACCCAGACTCCTCCTGAACACTCCCAGAGACAGCGACTCCACCACTCCCTGGGCAGCTCATTCCAAGGCCTGACCACTCTTTCAAAGGAAAAAAATCCTTTCTAATCTCTAATCTGAGCCTCTCCTGACAAAATTGAGGCCATTTCCTCTCCTCCTTTCCCTCAGGACATGGCAGCAGAGCCCGATCCCCCCTCACTGCCCCTCCTGTCAGGGAGTTGTGCAATGAGGTCTCCCCTGAGCCTCCTGTTCTCCAGGCTGAAGCCCCCCAGCTCCCTCATAAGATGTTTTCCAGACCTTTCACCAACTCTATTGCCCTTCCCTGGACAAGATGAGGACTTATATAATAATGATAATAATTGAAATAATAATGTTTTCTCTCAACTAAAGAGATGGGATCATATGAACAGCGAAAGCTGCAACACGCGAGCACAGAACGACACTGGAAGACACCGGCAAAGAAAACTTGGCGGATTTAATCATTAATGACTCAATTAGCGATAACAGGTAATGGTACAAAGTATTTGGACTTACGTAAGGACATAATTGACACTCACTATGCAGTGAGGCCGTGACGAACGGCTGTTGTGCACGATCGTGGCGTAGCTCTGCACCCACACCCAGCCTCCCTGCTTGGACAGCAGCCGGTAGTACTTGGTGGTCACTTGGCCTTTCACCAGCACTGTGAACACAAGAAAAAGAACATTTTTTAAAATTTCACATTTTTTGAACTCATGACCACTTCTTGGAGAGGTTCGTTTGCAAGTCAAGGGCTTTTCTCCCTCACAGAATCACAGAATTAGCTAGGCTGGAGAAAACCTTTGAGATGACTGAGTCCAACCTATGTCCTAACACCCTCCTTCCCTTTCCTAAAATCTCCTCCTCCCACCAAACTTTAAATAACCCCACTGCAGAATTATCTATCCTGCCCCTTTATGTAGATTATTATCACATTTATGTAGATAATTATGTCGATTATTATTATTACATCACATTATTATTTATATAAAATATGTTGAAAACTCCTAAGTTTTGTCTTCCTTCTTCTCTGGGTCACCTATGGCCGCATTCTTCACCAACACTGCTTTAAAATTTCTAATTGCAAAAGAAAAGCTCGAGGCGGCAAAAAGTATTTTGAAATGGACAAAACTCTTTTGAAAGGATGGGAGGAAATGGCCTCAAATTGCACGAGGGGAGGGGCAGATTGGAGATTATCAAAAAATTTTTCTCTGACAGAGTGGTGAGGCATTGGAATGAGCTGCCCAGGGAGTGGTGGAGTCGCCGTCTCCGGGAGTGTTCAGGAGGAGTCTGGATGTGGCCCTTGGGGACAGGGTTTGGGGGGGCTGGATGATCCTGAAGGGCTCTTCCAATCTGGATGATTCTGTGATTCTGAGATTTTTTCCAGATTATTTGGAAGCATTTCTTTCATAGTTTGACAGATTATCGTGCATTTCGCAACGTACTTTATTCTGTGATGGTTTTTTCCCTCTGTAAGCTCTACCTCATGAAGGCCGATTTAAAAGGGTAAAATTAAAATGCTCGTTGGTTGTGAAGCACCCAAACAAAGACAAGGACAGAGAGGGGAATCAGATATCTGATAAATTCACCAGACACGTAATCCTCCCTGAGCTATTTTGGATCCTCTGTGAACAAGGATGTTTTGGCAGGAGGTTACTCTGTAACAGGAGTTGTGCAGCATCTCTAAATATTTAATCCAGCCACAAATATTTCTGGTTCAGTGCCAGGCCTTTATCTCAGGATTCACTAGAAGATAATGCCCAGCCTTTGAAGCTGGTTCTTCTCTTGTGTGGCCTTGGATCATTCCTCTGGGAAACTCCATCTTCTTACTCTCCTATACAGTTATTTATGGTAAAGTAGGAAATCATGGGCTGAGCTCTCTGTACAAATTATGTTCTAAAAAAGTGAGCAATGGCAGAAATTCCTTCATATAAATATGATTAAGAAATAGAATCTAAACCTGCTCTCTGTCAGTTTAAAACCACTCCCCTTGTCCTGTCACTTTTTGCCCATATAAAAAGTCCCTCTCCCTGCTTTTCATCCATTTCCTTATGGTACTGGAAGACTCAGTGAGGTCTCCCCAATGTCTGGAGCATATGGACCACCTCTCTGGACTGCTTCTTCTCCTATCCACTGCACATCCCAGCATATTTAAGCTTTCCTTCAAATCCAGTTTATCTCCCAAAGAAAATCAGGCTCTTACGAAATGGACAGGTCTTTCTGGAAGTGTCAAGTCTTCCATTTTAGGATGAGGTGCCTGTTTGTTCAGAAGGCAACGAAATGGACAAAAACATCTACAACTGTCTGCAGCTCTGATCTCTGCTCCCTGGGACAGGGACAGCACCCAGGGAGCGGCTGGAGCTGGGCCAGGAGGGATTTAGGTTGGATCTCAGGGAAAGGTTCTTCCCCCAGAGGGTGCTGGGCACTGCCCAGGCTCCCCAGGGAATGGGCACGGCCCCGAGGCTGCCGGAGCTCCAGGAGCGTTTAGACAGCGCTGCCAGGGGTGCCCAGGCTGGGATTGCTGGGGGGTCTGTGCAGGCACAGGAGCTGGGCTGGATGATCCCTGTGGGTCCCTTCCCACTCAGGATATTCCATGATTCCATGATCCTGCAGAACATTCAAAAACCCACCCTCCATGTCACCAAACCACTGCAATTTGGGGTTTGAAATCCCTCTTAGATATCAGCTTTTTGCCTCCTCCTTTCTGGTGTCCCTTTTCACTCCTACATTTCTACATGGAATTCTCTGTGGGATGAGGGTGTGCAGGTGTAGATACATGAAAGACAATCATGAGGAGTGTGTGTGTCAGTATGTAAACACACCTACAAATATAAAACCATTTCTATTTTTTAAGTGCAATTTATCACTGCAAGTTGAAAGTCCTGGAGGGGCTACTCAAAGATTCAGTCTGACAACGTCAAATAAGTCTGTTCTAAAAATATTTTAAATAATCAGCTCTATGCCATGGATTTAGTATTCCTTGGTGCTCTGTAATTGTGGATGGTGCTCTGTAGTTGTGCTGCCCCATCCCTGGAAGTCTCCCAGGCCAGGTTGGACAGGGCTTGGAGCAGCCTGGGATAGTGAAAGGTGTCCCTGCCCATGGCAGGGGGTTGGAATGAGATGATCTTCAAGATCCCTTCCAACCCAAACCATTCTGTGATTCTATGATTTGGTGATTCATTCTAAAATCCAAATGGCCCCGTTCCAGGAAATGATCTTTACATTTTAGCACAGGCCATGTAACAGGTAATTTTTGGAATGTGGTCTGGGCTTTTCAGAACTAGGTCTTTGTGCTGGCTTAATGAGCACTTTTTCCTTGAGTTCAAAATGCTTTGCTGCACTCAGTCTTCCAAAAGAGAAATTAATGCTGTCATGGATCACTAACTATAACAAAGTTCTTCCGTGTGCTTTGGGACTAGTTTTGGCTTTCCTCCTCTCTCACTGATTTTTTTTTAAATCCCTGTTTTAACTCTGCAGTTAAGACAGCGTTTGAAAAGATGTGAAAACCACTGAGGGCTACAGTGTTCAGCTTTCCTTCCTAATTATATGGATTAACCAGTATTTCTCCGGGGATGGGGGAGGACTCCGTGTCTGCTGCTTTTTTAGCAATCTTGGGGAAGTCTGACCTTGGCTAAGGGACAGTAACTGAGACAGTAAGTGAGGTCAGCTTCCATCTGGCTCTGTGCTCAGCTGCCCTGTTTGATGCTGGAAAGGAAACCTCAGGAATGGGAGTGAGGCAAATCCACCACCCAGACAATCTGTGCAGGCTCAGACTTCTTGGTGGCCTCTGCTGCAGTCCAAGGGGGAGGATTCCGTGGCTTTAGCCCTGGCCCTGGGATGTGCCCTCTGGAACTGGGTGTTCCAGTGTTGTGGCTCGCTGCTGGTTTCGCAGGGAAGCTGGAAAAGGCACTGGGCTGTCAGACAGGACTATTTTAAAAGGCTCCACCAGGCTGCCGGCAGTGTGGCTGGGAGTTCCCAGCCTGCACTGAAGGATACCACCCCAAGAAATGGATTTCTTGGTTCCACACTGGCAGCAGATCCTGTTTTAGCTGCCCTGGTGTGTCATGGGCCCAGCCCCTGGGCAGGGCACGGGGCCCAGCAGCCTCTTTTCTTTTGACCTCTTAAAATCTCGTGCTGCTCTCCCAGAAGGTTTGAGTGCTGGGAAAGCAGGAGCAGACCCAAGACCAGAGATGGTGGAACAGTGCTTTGCTATAAAATAAGCCCTATAAATACACAGGGTGACTTCCAGGGAGCAGGAGGAAGGTTTGGTGGGGACACCAGCTGGGCTGGGCCAAGGCACAGAGGCCTGAATCCTGTTAAAGTTCCTGTGGGAAGAGCAGGGATGTTGCAACACGTGGGATGCACGAAATCCCCCTCACAATGGTGCAAATAAAGGGATTTCTCTGAGGGCACAAAGATATTTTGCCTGTACTGGGACGGCCTCTCTGTCCTGTGTTTCAGAATGCAGATCCTTGGGCAGGGCCTCGTTGTTTGTGTGGCCACATTTCAGGGCGAACACTGTGTGTATTAATGGGGCTCTAGAAATAAATAACACCGGTTCAAACGCCAGAAGTGTTTTCCTGGAGCTGGAAGCCAATCAAACGTTTCAAGCAGGAAACTCTCCTTGCTGCCAGCACACCTTAGGCAAATATTCACATCTGCATTTCCCTCCTAGCTTGATGTTCTTGTTCTATCCCTCCTAACTTGTTCTCCTCACTGTTTCCTTTGTTTTATTCTCGGTGCTGCCTCACTCAGAGTTCAGCTGCTTCAGGTCTTCAGTTTGGGGGTTTTTTTTGCTCTTTAAAAAAGCAAATGGTTATCCTAGTTTAGGGTTGCTTATAGATATTTTTTTTCCCTTAATACCCTTATTAGGTGTAAGCTGTTTCTCTTTGGATTTCTGCATCAGATGACACTTCATCATCAGATTGCTTTATAGAATGGTACGACAAACCTGCCAGCCTTTTACTGTTCATGGTCCTGAGACATTTGCTGATGGATGCTGGGGGAGCTCTCACAGTGCTCCCCAGAGAGGCTTTGTGCACTTTACATCTGGTTTAATAATTCCTATTATTTGGTATCCCAACCATGACCCTGCACTGTTCCCACTGTTGCCCAAGCATTACTCATTATTTTGTGCTTCTTGGGATTTATCTGCTTTCATAAATTCCTATGCGTGGCTCCCGTTTTTCTTCTGTTTTTAAACTTTACAGTAATTTATCTTTAATCTACAGAACTGCTCTTAGTATCCTGTTTGGCTGAGGGGTTTTTTTTCCTCGTGGAAGGATGGGGTGGGTAATTCAGGGAACATGATTTGTCTCTTCATTTAAAACTCCAGTAGTACATGGATCAAACTGGCAGCCACAAAATTATCCATCTTGCTGCTCTAAAGTGGAAAACTGTTTTCCAGAGGTGATTGTGGCTCTAGTGGCATCATCTCCATGCTGGTTGATGGAGGTGTTTCAAATAGTCTGTTGGGAATACTGAGGATATTTTGAACAGGTCAACAGTCACATCCAGATGCAGATGTCACCACTACAAAGAGGGTGCCCCTGACAGGATATTCCATGTGCCCCGGTCATTCTTTTTTTCCAGTTCTCAGTGGCCCAGAGTATTCAAAAATGTGTTGGTAAATCTGAACTTGCTGTAAAGATCAGCTTTTGCTTTCCCAGGTGTGGCACACCCTGGCACTGGTGAAATTCAGCACTTGGAATTTCAGCTCGGACTTGTCAAACACAGCTACGACCTCCTTGACATTCCAGCTCCTCATGAATGGCACACACTAACGGGAAGAAGGAAGCCTAAAAGAAGGATTTGACTCTGGCTGCTTGCAGCCTACAGGAGCAATCTGGAAAAAAAATTCCCTGACACTGGTTTTTGGATGTCATCTTTGCCTCGTATGGGTTGCAGCAAACGGAGCCAAATCCAGAGTGCAGCCATTCCCTCAATTTGCTTTTCAAATTAATGTGCTACTGAATGAACTCCTTCCCAGATCCAGATGTTTGAAGATATGATTAGCGACTCTGTTGGAAGATGGGAAATTATTAAATGTGTCATTTTTTTCCTGACAATCCATTCTCCGAACCTCATCCACATGCTATTAATGAATGTCCCGCTGCGGAGTTTTTGGGATTGCATTCCCTTCAAACACGGGATGATTGTTACTAACATATTTCAGAGGAATGCAGAGCTGCTGCATAGTTTTTGTTTTAACAGCAGAGGCTAGTAAAGTTCAGATTTTCCCCTCTCACTCGCTCTTTTGGTTTTCTTTTCCTTCAAGAGATCACAACCCAGAATCAACTCCAAATATTCAAAATAGCCTGGATCCCCTAAGTACAAAGATAAAACTGGCCAGATAAGTTGGTTTGGGTGAGTTTTCTTTTCAGAAGCACAGCATATTCAGTATCCAGCTTATTTACACAATTAATGGTTTCCTGAAGTGATAGCCAAGAACTTTTGAAAATCTGTCTCCAGTCAAGATGTGGAAAGGATTTTTTCTGCTTTCCAGCACGGTGCTTGTTGCCTGCAAGACTTCTCACTGTACTCAACTTATTTCATAGAACCACAGAATGGTTTGGGTTGGAAGGAGCCTCAAAACTCATCCAGTGCCCCCCCTGACATGGGCAGGGACCCCTTCCACTGTCCCAGGCTGCTCCAAGCCCCAGTGTCCAACCTGGCCTTGGACACTGCCAGGGATCCGGGGGCAGCCACAGCTTCTCTGGGCACCCTGTGCCAGGGCCTGCCCACCCTCCCAGGGAACAATTCCTGCCCAATATCCCATCCAGCCCTGCCCTCTGGCACTGGGAAGCCATTCCCTGGGTCCTGTCCCTCCAGCCCTTGGCAATTGTCTCTCTCCAGGTTTCCTGGTGGCTCCTTCAGGCCCTGCAAGGCCACAGTGAGGTCACCCCAAAGCTTCTCCTCTCCAGGCTGAACAATCCCAGCTCTCCCAGCCTTTCCTCCCAGCAGAGCTGCTCCATCCCTCTGCTCATCCTGGTGCCTCCTCTGGCCTCTCTCCAGCAGCTCCA
Organism: Eulacestoma nigropectus; assembly: GCA_013397775.1. Classification (NCBI taxonomy): domain Eukaryota; kingdom Metazoa; phylum Chordata; class Aves; order Passeriformes; genus Eulacestoma; species Eulacestoma nigropectus. Next base: position 126,099 of record VZTE01002105.1, read on the forward strand.
GGTCCCTCCTGTGCCTCCAGGCCAGGTACTTACACAGATGGTGAGCGTATCGCAGGTGGAAAACGTCACAGCCGTGGACATGGTGGTAGAGGGTTTTTTCTATCAGATCCTGGGGTTCGTATCCGGTTAATTCCGTGACCCTGGAAAAGGAAGAATGTGTAATAAACAAAATCTCTAGGAATATTCAGTTTCGTTAACCTAACATGTGATTGTGCCAACAAATCAGGTGCCTGAAAGCTGCAGGACGAAATGTTAGTTTTGCAAACAGAAACCTCACCTTTACAAGAAAATAAACCCTTTCAGCCCAGCCAAAGCAAGGTGCAGCTTTTCCCTGGTACACCCAGGCAGGAAAAAGAGCTCTTTTACTGATTTCCACCTTGGGCTTTTGCCACTGCCGCGCAGGATCCTTCGCACAAAGTTCCACTCGAGGAGCTGCTCATGAAACAATAAAACCTCTCTTGTGGGCTGCTGACACGTTTTCATTTGCTTTTGCAAAGCTACGAGTGTAGAAGGTGTGTTGGGCCATAGGAGCTGTGATCAGGGCCTGTGAATAAACTCAGGCTGGTGCCTAACAGGAGTAAAAAGCAGGAGCTTATTCCAGCTGAGAATGTGGAAAGACAAGGAGGTGTGAAGACCACAGGGCGAGGAAAGGAAAGCTGAGGCAAGACTTCCAAAAGAACATCCCAGAAGTAGAATGGAACGAATTTGAACCAGCAGCATCTCTGCAGATGTTAAAGAACCAGGTACAGAGGGCAGACTTCCATTGGGTCAGGCCTGAAGAGTCAGATTTTTATTTCAAAATGGACTTTAGTTTATTTAGTTGAGGAAAATAATAGTCCTTAAATACAATGTGCCACTCAGCCAAACTCTGGCTTGTTTACCCAGGGTTATTGGAGGGGTTTTGTGATGTCCTGGGCTTTCTTTGCCTAAAAAAAGCAGAACAGTAAGGAATGTCTGCATTAACAAGTGACACAGTCCCTTAGCAGGTGAGCTGACAGTAAAATTGTCCCTGCTGAGGATCTACTTCTGCAGCAGCCGATGCACCTGCACATTTTCATTCCAGGAGTTTTACCTGGGACTAACTCTAGCCTAGGCCTGTGGGCTGAAATCTTTAATAAAGTTGGAGTGTCCCAGGGGTTCTCTTGGAGGTTGTCCTCCAGTTCAGATTGAAGGAATCCAGTTTAAATGCCCCATGCCTCTTCATGCCATGAATTGAGTGGTGATGGTCAGGACATGGACTTCCAAAGGATGTTCCTGGTCTGAACTTTCCCACTGGTGAGGATGCACAGCACCAGAGATAACACAGGAGTGTCCACAGAGATGACTGGGGGGTTTCAAGCAACACATGGCATTGTGGGATTGCAGGTAATATACATTTTGATTAGTTTTTTTTTAAATTTTGTGATTATTATGCATCTTCTCTACTCATACCCTGACTCCAACCAGCCCTGTGGACCCCACAGAGACTGGGGACATTCTTGAGAGTGTTGGGGGCTTGGGTTCTTCTGAAGGACAACACCACCAAAATGCCTTTGAATACGTGCTTGTGTTTCTCCTCTGCAGTGTGTGCTGGCCCCAAATCCTCACTGAAGCCTATCAGGATCACAAAATACCGGTGGAAGATCCTGTTGAGGTTTCAATTCTCCCTCTGACTTCAGCGCACTTAAAACCAGGGTTGCAGCTCCATCCTGCCCCTTTGGTGAGTCCAGACACAGCCCATCAAAACCCAACCAAAGCATCACAAACACAAGCCAGGGGTTAATTTTCCCAGAGGTGCAGTCTCACTCTGAAGCTGCTGACAAAAAACATCATTGACAATTACTAGGACACCCAAATTTTGGAAAGGCTTGACTCTGGAAACAAACTCAGCTGTTTTACCTCCTTAGCAGAAAATCAATCCCTCAACCAGCCTGGGCTCTCCAGGTTGTGCTTTGCAGGTGACAGGACACACAGAAGGAAGCGGAACTCGCCCCAGCCATCAGTTCTGGCCTCTTGAGTTCTTTAAAGTATTTGTAAGCCACCTGGCAATGAATGCACCACGAAAATCAGAGTGAGCAGCTCACTTTGGAGGGAAGTGACTGTCTCCTTCTTCCAGGGACCTCAAGGAATGAACCCCTGCCTGTTTTATGTTGTGTCAGGTGTCTAGAAAGGGATTTTGAGCTGCTCCTGCCCATGGCTTTCATGCTGTCTGCTGTGACAGTTACATCTCAAGATCCATCCCCTTGTATGGAAACCAGAACCAAGCCTGAAACCAGATTTTTTTCTAACTCCTAATATGCCCCTGTTTTGAGCAAATACAGTTTGGTTTGCTCAGCTGGGAGAGCAAAAGGCTTCGGTAAAGCTGAATTCCCCTGCTTGTCCCGTGTGTGGATGACACCCATCTGCTCCTCAGTAAACACAGCTCTCTGCAGCAGCTCTGGGTCATTCCCTGCTCCTGTCAACACCTCTGCTTGTTCTGTGGCCTTTGAAGACACTTCTGTCTGCAGGCAGTTCCTCCCAGGCACATCATTTCCTTTTCTCCACATGCAAGGACGTGTTGCTAAACCCCTCGTGCTCCTTTGTAGCCGCTGCGCGAAGCAAGGCGTGCCAAAAACTGAGGAAGGGTTCCAGAAACAACGAGTTCTTTGTGTCCCAGCAGCTGATGGAGCCACTGTCTCCTGGGCTGAGCACGGAGAAAAGCCTCTCCTTGCACGGTTGACCTCCGCTGTGTTGGATACAGTCTTTGTCACATGTTCATTACATGAATCTATTCCCTGCAAATCCAGCTTGCCAGGGAAATGGGGAATATGGGACACACAGGGGAGGATTTTTGAAGGATGATCGTCTTGTCAATACTTTGTGTATTTGGGATTTTCCCTTCGAGGTCTCCTGGACCACACTGGGCAAAGGACCATTGTGTCCTACAAGGTACCTGCTTCAGAAGCAGAAAACCGAATTTCAGTTCTGGTGCTGTGCTCGTCTGAGCTCCATCAGCTGAGAGTGGAGACAGGACTCTCTTTGCTCGGCTGTTTTTCCCAAAATTTTGTTTAAGAAGGTCCTGTTTTCGTGTGTAGTAGCCAATGGAATGAATTTCCTTTCTAACAAGCCCATCATTAGTGTTGGTTTCATGGTTAAGGCACTACATTAAAATACAGAACACTCTTTCCTTACTGCTCTGTCCAAAGCGTTTTGAATGACCCCAGCAAATCGTCTGATCTCAGCATTCCACTTTTGGGGTTGGTTTCTTGGGGGTTTTTTTGGTACCTCCTCATTCCTTTTGCTGGCTTTGTACGTTAAAATTGATGTCCTTTCAGGTAAAAGCATATCCCTGCTCCTGTGACCGATCCTCCCAGCAAGAAGGCTTTAGCTGGCTCTAAAAGTGCAGGTAACTCCAGGTTAAATTGGACAGGCTCTTATTTCTTGGCATTCCAGACAAAGTCTGGTCTATCCAGCTGCCTGAAGGGCTTTGAAGGCTCTCACAGCCTCGGAATTCCAGATCTATTTTGGACTGCTTGATTTTTTTTCACGGATGTTTTGACCCGTTTGGAAACCGTGGCAGTTTATGTGAGCGCTCGACGCCGGAGGTGAAAGAGCTGCTTACCTGGAATCGAGGAATATCAGTTTTAAGTCCAAACTGGCTCTGAACATGAACATGTTACTGTGGAGCTTGATCTCAGTGATTGCACTGGGAGGTAAAGATTGACCCACGGCCACCAGCCCAACGATTTGGTAGCAGGAATCATACAGGGACATATCCAGCATGTACTGGCGGATCTTCAAGTAGCCGCTGCAGTGGATCACCTGGAAAAAGGGGAAAACACCCTCAGAATCTGATGGAAAAGCCCCAGTCGTGCTGCCCACCCAGTCCCAATGAGCTTATTAAGACACACCTCCCCTATAAGATTAAATTCTGGGTAGTCTGTTGATTGCAGTTAATTTGTAAATAGAGATTAAGACTCGGTAAGTGCAGTTTGGTGTTTGCTGACAGCATGATTAATCCAATGTTAAAGCACCTCCTCTCTGGGGACTGTCTAATTGCTTTCTAATTAATACTTTGAGCTCCTTGATACAGATTTCTTGTAGATACAGCCAGAATTCCTGTTCATTGCCAGAAAAAAATCTGGAAGTTGCTTTTTTTTAAATGTCCATCTCTCTCCCACACACGCTCAAAGATGAATAAAAGCATTTACATTTTAACGAGTTATTATTCTGATGTAAAACAAGCACTTTAAAAACCCAGTGGGTATTGATGCGTCACAATGCAATAAAAAATTAACTGATGTTTATGCAAATGCACAAGAAATGAGTTTTAAGTTCTCTGTTTAAGTTCAGAGGGGGTTTTTTGCCACTTGACCAAGCCCAGGGTCCCGAGATCAGATTTTGGGATCGCTGTATACAATTGCTGCTCACAGAGGTGATCATGACAGTGTTAGACTGTAAAAATTCCATGTCAGCTGAAGAGGAGGGGGAAATGTAACCTGGAGATTATTCCAGGCCGTGAGATTTATTTAGTGTGGTGCTGTGTTCAGAAATCATCAATGCCCTGCCAATTTTCTGGTCCAAGCAGCAGGAATATCACATCCTTTAGTTTCATTTCTCTGTTCATTTGGCTTTTGACTGTGTCCTGTGGAAAGGAATTCATTTTCAGTGTGTTTAGTGCTCTAAACAACCCACCAAACATCACCTGTAAATAGGCTCCTCCTATTTAACCTTCTTCCTCTCCAGTCATCCAGTGATTTGAATGTTTAGCAGAAGTACAGTAAGAAGATCTCTCAGCAGATCTCAATTCCCACATCGCTTGCTCCGTGAGTTTTTTCTGTGCTCCAGCTAATGAGGTGATTTCTTAAAAATTAAGTCCTGACTTTAAGTACAGCCAAAGGGAATAAATTTAGGCCAGATGGAAGAATCCTTTCATTTTCACTGTGCAAACTTTTAATAGTGAGCCAAAGAAAGTGATGCCTCCGATTAACAGTGATAATTGGGAATTGAAAACCCCAAAAAGCCCCAAAGCCACGCAGAGATACCTCGATTGCAAGCTCTGCTCTTTTACTTGATTTCAGATTCAGCTTTGGGACAGAACCATTTTTGCTGGGGAGCAGCTGAGCAAACAGGGCTCAGTGTAATGAAGAATTATCAGTGCAGCCAGGTAGAGAAGAGTGTAAACAGCCAGATCCATGTCTGCACCTTGAGCACAGTCCTGCAGAGAGCTCTGCTCCTCTTCCAGGCTTTGCTTTTTGGGTTTTGAATGACTCAAAATGAATCCCCACCAGAATGAACGGGAATTACCCTCCCTGATGGAGGCAGAATTGTACTGGGCAGCTTAAAGAGCAGCAAATGCAAAGCTGAAAATAAAAACTGCCTGTAAAGCTGAAAAGAAAAACTGCCTGCACGTCTGAACTTAAAAACTACCTGCAAAGCTGAAAAGAAAAACTACTGCACATCTGAAAATAAAAACTACTGTACATCTGAAAGTAAAAACTGCTTGTAAAGATGAAAATAAAAACTACCTGCACATCTGAAAATAAAAACTACCTGCAAATCTGAACATAAAAACTACTGCAAATCTGAAAATAAAAACTGCCTGTGCATCTGAAAGTAAAAACCTCTGCACATCTGAAATAAAAACTGCGTGTAAAGTTGAAAATAAAAACTACCTGTAAAGCTGAAAATAAAAACTACCTGCGTGTCTGAAAATAAAAATTACCTGCAAAGTTGAAAATAAAAACTGCTTGTATAGATGAAAATAAAATCTACCCGCACATCCGAAAATAAAAACTACTGCAAATCTGAACATAAAAACTACTGCAAAGCTGAAAAGAAAAACTACTGCACATCTGAAAATGAAAACTGCCTGTAAAGTTGAAAATAAGAACTACCCAAATGACAGCTGTTATTCTACGACTTCAGCATTTGCCGTGGCTTCTGATTTCATGTCATAAATTAAAAAAAATCATATAAATTGTAAGATTTATAAACAGATTTAGTGGTTTAGTACAATTCCACCCCGAGGTGATGGCAATGGTTGGGTTTTTTAACGTTGAGGCCAAGGAGGTGCCTTGTGCAACTGAGTGGGAAGTGGAAAATTCCCAAATTCCTGTGTCTGGGTTCCCGCCTCACCTGCCTCCAGTTCCATGGGGAAATAAGACCCAGCTGTGTCCATGGCTGGGCTCCAGAGAATTCCCAGGCTGGGAGAACACGGACCAAAATGAAGGAATGTGCCCCGATGTTTAGATTTGAATTACTGAGGGGATCTGCGATCAGGAGTGGCATTTTGGGGATCTTTTCTGATTTTTCTCCTCACAAACTTTGCTCTCAGCTACGCGTACGTAAAAAAAACCCAACAAAACAAACACCTAAATAAATAAACTTGTCAGTTGTCAAATGTTTGAGAGGTGGAAAAGGAATTTAGATGCATTACCTTGTAGCCACTGCACGTCAGCCCTGCGTTCCTCTTGGCCAGGACACACTTCATCCTCAGGAAAAAGGATCTCTCGATTTCATATTCTGAAAGCGCAAAGCACACTGCTGATTTATTCCTGACGGTTTCAAACCTGTCCACAACATTGCCTCCGATGCTTTCCCAGAGGTGTTGATGTTTCAGCCTTGGGCAGAAACAGAAATCAGCCATTCTCCTTTCCCCCTCCATCCCCGCCCTCAGGATTTATTTCACCTTCCTTTTAGGATTCCCTGTGAAATTTGGACAACTCAGCATGATTAGGTCTCCAAATTTCTGGTTTTGCCACCCTTCACGAGGCAATTCCTTTGTTTCTGAACAGCTGACACCAGTCCCTGTTGGAAAGGGAAGGAAAAGTGTCCTTTGGAGTGGAGGGAAATGAAGGGAAATCTCTAAAATTACAACAGATTGGGAAACAAGGAAATTCAGTGGGTTTGGAATAATTTGAGTGCACGTGGCTGGTCATGCCCAGACCTTCTGGGTTCCATGTGTAGTGTCATTCCCTGACTTCCAAAACCACCTTGGGAGAGTTTTTTTAAACATATATCTTCATGGATAACCTCCAAAAATGGTTTAAACATCATGGGGTTTTTTGCTCAGGTACACACAGAGTTTCTGCTAAGGATGTGAGGCAGGAATATTCTGATAAGAATATGATATTATTATCTGCAATGTTAATTACTCTCATTAACAGTTCAGACACCACGAATAATTCTGATTTTTTACTGAAGGTTGCAGCTTGGCAGAACTATTTTAAGGCAAGAAAGAAAACCCATTTGGTGCATCTGTGAATAGGAAAATCAGGGAAGCAGAAGGGTTCTCAGCTTTGTCCTAACTCCCCATAGGGTTTCATCCCAATTCCACTGTCATCAGTTGGGATCTTTCTTTAATTTGATTTAACTGCTGAGTTCTACTCCTGATTTTTGTGCCTCCATCACCCAATTCACCCCTCCTGGCCATACACCTGCAGTGGTTTGAACCTCACACCACTGCTGGAACCAACACGTTCTCTATATTAAATTCTGAGTTTAAAGGTCTGAAGACACAACCACAGAAAAAGGATTCAGCAAAGAGGGAAAAGAAATTCTTCCTGAGCATTTGAATTTCCCATTTATCTCCCTCATGCAAATTAGATTCCTATGGGGAAAAGCTGGCACTTGAAGGAGCTGACACATCCACTGCAGAGTTTTAAATACAAACTTATATGGATGGGGGGAAGCCGCACAGCACGGATTTGCTGTTGCTGGAGCCTCATCCCATGAGTCAGGAATGGATCTGGAAGCTGGGAACATCCCTGCAATTCATGGCTTCAATAGGAATGACCGAACACCAGCACAGCAGGGGCACACCTGGACATAATCCTGTGCCCGGGGCTCTGGGATGGCCCTGCTGGAGCAGAGAGGTGGCACCAAACCCCTCACATAATGACCTGGACGTGCAAGACTGGGAATTAATATCCATTATAAATTAATATTCGTATTAACTTTGCCAGTGTGACCCCCTCAGTACCCTTGAAAGTAGCAGAAATGGGCAGCAAAGCAAAAAAGAACTAAATTAAATTTGCAATTGTAAAGCTGATTGAATGGGAAAGAGAGTCCTGGAATCCTTCTGGATGCTGACACATCCATCAAAACGATGCAAGACTTCAAATATCACATCCAGGCTGCACCTGATGCAATTAAGATTCTCCACTCTGATGAGGATGATGTAGAAAATGGGGTACTTGGAGGTTTAGCAAACAAAGAGGGAGCCACTGAGTATTCAAATAGGGGAAACCACAATTAAGTTCTGAAAAAATTAGAAAAAATAACAATATGTAGGATCTAGACTTGGTAATGAAATTATTGCTGTCACTGGGGTTCTTTCAAGCGAATGTGTGAGCCCAGAGAGAATCTTGGGCTGTCAAGAAGGTAAAAGAGGTTTGAAACAGAAAGAAAACCACTGAAGTGCTGCCAGTTCTTAAAGCTCAAGAGATCTCCGGGTGAAACCCAGAGACAGGAAAGTCAAGAGAGAAAATAACGAAAAATAAAATGTTATGACTGAACCACAACATAAGAAACACTGAAGGAAAATAACCTTCTTCATTGTTAGAGAATATTCATCTAGTAACTGAAGCTTGGCCCACTGTATTTAATTAATCAGGAATGTTAACTATCTAAATGCATCACTGGAAGTGATGTGAACACCTTTCCCCTGAGTGTTAAGAAATGTTAAAAATTCTAAGTATAAACTATTCTATTCATCACCGAGCAAAGGTGAAACCAACAGGTTGCAGACATCAGTTGATGAAGGATGAGAAGCAAAATGATACTGGAGGGAGCAGAAAGTCCTACAGAGATATTCCAGCTGGAACTGGGTGATTTTTGTAGGTCACTTTCAGCTCAGCTACTTCTATTCTATTCTATTCTATTCTATTCTATTCTATTCTATTCTATTCAATAATTGTGGATTTCCCATCCCTGGAAATGTCCAAGCACAGCTTGGATGGGGCTTGGAGCAACCTGGGATAGTGGAAGGTGTCCTGCCCATGGCAGGGGGTGGAATGAGGTGATTTTTAAGGTCCCTTCTACCCCAAACCATTCCATGACTCTGTGATTCCATGAAATCAGGGCCCATATCCATGTCCAGGATGTCCATTTCAAATGCACCAGTGTTTATTTTCTACCCAAATCCATGTTTCCCTTATCAAACTCATAGAAGTTTTTCTGTTCTAATAAATATTTCTATTCTAATAATTATTTCTCTATGGTTGCTCAGCTTACAGAACTCCCTCCCTGAACAGATGGAGCTGAGTAGATTCAATAAAAGCTATAAATGAGGCAGAAATTCAATGGCTTCATTCAAATCCCAGCCCAAATTTGTCCAAACAACTTCCCAGAGCTGAAATGCAGTGACCTGGGAATGGGAAAACAGAAAATCCTTGCTGGTGTGGACATACAGAAGTTGTATTTCTTTCCCAGAGCACCATTTCTACAAAGTGTCTCCTCTCCATGAATCCCATTTCTTTTATCAGCATATCCTGCAATGCAGTTTGACTTTAAGGCAAGAATAAACCAGCTTTTTCCTGTTTCCCAGATTTGTATTTTCATACTCTCATAAACAGAATAAATGCCACGGTAAAGAAAAGGAGTCTTGGTATTTTGGATGAAGAATCTGTGCGTTTGCTCACTCCTATTGCACCACTGCCAAGCAGGATTCTCCGAGCATTTCTGGGAAATTATGGTTGGCTTTATGGAGGCCAGGATTGTCCATCCCTAGGGGAGCAGCTCTGAAATCCATCTTTACTTTCCAATCCATCTTTGATCTCTTTTGGCAGAAAACAGCCAGAGAATTCTGTGGTTGCTCAGCGAACTGAGAAAAAAAGATCACCGTGAATTTTTTTTTCCCCCACAGCTTCACCTCTCATGCCTTTGTCTTCTCTGAGGTAAAAGCTGCCCTTTTATCTCCCACTTCCCAATTTTGACATTAGCAAAATGTGACATTGCTCTGTTGCAGAACCACTTTGTAAGTGAATATCCCTCAAGCTGCCCGTGTGCTGCTTTAGGAATAGAAATACTAGAAATCTCATCTGTCACTACACAAAAAAATGTGGAGAAGCATTAAAATCGGGAGCTCTTGGCACAGCCAGTGATTTGTGACTGCTCTGCACGGCAGCTTGGGTGCAAAGCCGAATTCCAGCTCCGGTTCAGGGGATGGAAAATGGAAAAGGGCATTTTTAGAGCAGTGCACTCGTGGCCACCTGATTCCACCTTCCCTCCCGTCCACCTCGTGCCTACCTCGAGCTCCTGCATCCCTCTGGAGATAAGGCCATGGGTGATAAGCTGTCTCTGTGTCCCTGCTTGACTGTTCTACCCTGGAAACTCAAATGCCGCAAGTTCATGTCTGGATAACACTTCACTGCCCATCCCTCAGACACTTTGCACATTTTTGTCCCTTTTAGTTGGTTATTTTTGTTGTATCTCCTCTATTCTACGAAGTCACACGTGCTCTGCTCCTATTCTGGTGGGATCTGCAGAGCATCTGGGTCCCACACAGCCCAGGGCTCACTGAAAGAGCTCGGGAGGATCTTGGCTTGTCTCTCTTGAACACAAGGTTATGGATTTGTGAGAGACAGAATCCCACAATCCCAGAATGGTTTGGTTTGGAAGGGACCTGAAAGCCCATCCCATCCCACTCCCTGCCACGGGCAGGGACACCTCCCACTGTCGCAGGCTGCTCCCAGCCCCAATGTCCAACCTGGCCTTGGGCACTGCCAGGGATCCAGGGGCAGCCACAGCTTCTCTGGGCACCCTGTGCCAGGGCCTCCCCACCCTCCCAGGGAACAACTCCTGCCCAGTATCCCACCTATCCCTGCCCTCCTTCAGCTTAAGGCCATTCCCCCTTGCCCTGTCACTCCATCCCTTGTCCCAAGTCCCTCTCCAGCTCTCTTGGAGCCCCTTTAGGCACTGGAAGATGTCTCTCTTCCCCAGGCTGAACAGGATACAGGACACAACTTCCATCCCTTAATTCTGAACGAGGGTGACACCAAATTCTAAACCAAAAGAGAGGCGTGGGGCTCAGACACAAGAGATGCCTGCAAAACACAGTTTTAAGATAATCCTAGAAGGTGGAAATCCAGGGTTGGCAAAAAGGGCTTGCAAACACCTTGTTTTTTCCTGGTAATGCTTTGCTGTGGTAGAAAACCAACTGATCCTGTTGTCAGCCCGTCCTGGAGTTCCAAATTTACACAAACTGCCCCAATTTCCTCCCCACTTGGGCAGTTTGTTCTATTTCCTGCCTGTGTTCAGGATCCTGGCAGCGCTGCAGAGGGGAAAATTGTCTCTATTATCATATCCAAACTCAGCCATTTACTGACATTTGCCTAAATTTTCCTTAAGTGCTGTTTCCAAAATTTTGTTAGAGAAGAAACTCCACACAGAACCAGGCAGGAAAGGAAAATAACTTTTACAAAAGTTATAAATAACAGCTTTTACAGTCTGAGACTCTCTGCTTCGGTGTATTTTACTGTTAATTACCAAAGAAAAGAGATGTTTTAATGAGTTGTCAGCTATTTTCCCTCTTTGCCGCTTTTGCACATCAAAATTTCTAATTATAAATTATCACTTAGAAAATTATTATTTCTATGTTTCTCAAGTTCAAAGTAACCCTAACAAGCAGCGGCAACAGGATTATTATAAACCATTATCCCTCAGTAATGTCCTATAAAATAAAAAAGAAAGTTAAAATTCCTACCACTGTTTGTCTTTTGCATGTGTACCGCTAGGAAAAAAAAATCCTTTCAAGCTTGGTGCAAAAAACATCTTGCCAGATGCAAAATTCTTCTATTCCCTTCTTTGAATACGAAGTTTCTGCATGTAGGGAAGATGTGGGAAAAGTCTGCACGGGGATTTGCTTCTTGGCTGAGGGCAACAGAGCCCTTAAAGCATCAAGTGGAGTGGAGAAAGCCTGACATAATGCATTCCACGTTCCTTGTGCAGCTTCCATTAGCTTGTAACCCATCATTTAAGAATTATCCAGTTGTTAGCAGAACGCTGGGATGGCTGCAGGAGCTACCACATCTCTTTCCCTGCTCTGGGGAATGTTAATAAACTGCTTTTAGCGCGCCACGCCTCGGCGCGTGAGTCAGCAAAATTTGGGAAGCTATGGACGTGTTTTAAAGGTTTCAAATCCCAGGAAAAGCATCTGAAAGCACTAAGAGACACAGAATGTCTGCCTGCAAACACACATGGAAGAGCAGCGTTGATTAATTCCTTGTCCTGCTTAACCTGCAGTGCAAATATCTTTTATTTGGCTTGTTTTCTTGCTTGTAGCAGCTGCCAGGACAGGAGATGGATGGTTTGGGAAGCGTTACTGCCCTGCTGCAAGCCTTAAACTCCGTGTTGTGAACTGTGAAACAAAGATTTCTGCAAAAATAGTTGGTACAGGCAGTCAGAGCAGCAACTCAGATGTTTCGATTGTAGCATCATTTGAGAGCTTAAGGTCCTGGTTGATCACAGCAGGTTCATCTCAGCTTGTGTTGGCATTCCATGGTTTTCCCTTCAAAGACCCTGCTGCTGGGAGCTGGCTGTGGTCAATAATCCTGGAGCAACCCTCAGCATCCAGTCCCTGAACTCCAGCCCCTATTTCAGCCTCATTCAAAGTGCTCATCACCTCTGGAGAGGGCACTTGGTGGCATCACGTCATAAACCCCTGCCAGCCTTGTCCCCTCACCACGCCAGTGCCAAAAAGCTTTGCTGCTGAGCCCTGGCTGCCAGTCTGGCCTGGAGATTTCAATTTAAGCTCTGTGTGAGGAGAGGAAAGAGCCAAACTCCTCCCAGGCCTGCAGGAATTTCTGGAGCTGCTGTGGATCGCCCGCTCTGTGCCGGGGTGCCCTCACCCCGAGTGCTGGGGGTGTTTTGGGTGCCACAATAGCAGAAAGTTCTAAAGCTCTTAGAGAGTGTCCCAAGGAGGGGCACAGAGATGGTGAAGGGTCTGGAGGGACCACACAAGGAGAGGGCACTTGGAATGTCCAGCTGGAGCAGAGGAGACTGAGGGAGACGCCTCAGGGGCTGCAGCTCCTCCCGAGGGGCAGCTCCGATCTCTGCTCCTGGGACAGGGGCAGCACCCAGGGAGCGGCTGGACCTGGGCCAGGAGGGATTTAGGTTGGATCTCATGGAAAGGTTCTTCCCCCAGAGGGTGCTGGGCACTGCCCAGGCTCCCCAGGGAATGGGCACGGCCCCGAGGCTGCCAGAGCTCCAGGAGCGTTTGGACAGCGCTGCCAGGGATGCCCAGGCTGGGATTGTTGGGGGGTCTGTGCAGGGCCAGGGGCTGGATTTGGATGACCCCTGTGGGTCCCTCCCCACTCAGGATATTCCATGATGAGCCAGAATTTGGCAGGACACCACAACCAGCAACTGACGGGTGTCCTGCACTAAGGAGGAGGCCCCGAGTCTCCAGCCAGTCACAAATACAACTTTGCAGGTTTCCAGGACTCAAAAACTCCTGGTATCTCATCCTGTTCCAGGACAGAGGCCCAGGAATCCTGATCTCAGCCCATGCAGCAAACACAGGTGGCACAGGGAGTGTGAAACTCAGGTTTGAGTCTTCACAGGTACCCAACCAATCCAAAGCACACCGAGGTGCTGCAGAGCAGAAATACTTTAGGCAATATTTGCAGTGAGGTCATCTGAGATCTGAGCACAGCCAGCGCTCACAATTTGGAACAGACAGCGAAATATTCTCCTCTTTTATTTGTTTACCTCTGTCCTGTTTTTCAGCTAACCCACCCCGGCTGAATATAATGGGTTTGTTTCGTTACAACTGCTGCAGATTTGGCCCGAAGACTCACGTGTGGTGGTTTGCTGAGGCATTCCCTGATTTTGGCGTGTGTGTGAGGGAGATTATTCCTTCTCCCCACTCAAAACACCCTCAGAAAGAGCCCAGCTGTTGGCTTCTCTCAAAGCAAGGGATCTGCACCTATTGCTTTACATTTTCTATGCTGGCCATGCAAGTAAAAAGCAGCTTAAAGACTTTCTAAGTCCAGACTGAAATTCCCCAAAGCCTCCACAGATCATGGGGTTTATGGTTTTCATTGAGTCGTGGCCTGGAGACTTAAAATCCAAAGGAGAATTAGATCAGAGGAGTAACCTGGGTGGTTCAGGTCATTAAATATAAATATTAAAAGGCTTTTACTCCTGTGCTGAGCACAGAAACTTCTCTTTGCCTAAATTCTGTCTTCTGCAAAGACACCCAGCCTTGATCTGGAGACATCAACACTGGAAGGAATCACTGCTTCCCTCAGAATATTTTTCCTGTGGCTAATCAAACTCCCAGTTAAAAATGTGTGCATTATTCTGATTTGAGCTTTTGTGGTTTCGGTGCACAGATGTTGCTCCTTGAAATGTTTTTTTTTCTTCTAAACCCATCCTTTAGTTCCCAGTATTTCGTTTCTTTGGAAATTTGTACACACAGTAATCAAGGCACCTCCTGGTCTGCTTTCTGATGAAGAGATCACAGAATCCTGGAATGGTTTGGGGTGGAAAAGACCTTAAAAATCACCTCATTCCCCCTCCTGCCGTGGGCAGGGACATTTCCCCTATCCCAGGCTGCTCCAAGCCCTGTCCAACCTGGCCTTGGACACTTCCAGGGATCCAGGGGCAGCCACAGCTTCTCTGAGCACCCCATATTCCCAATTTTTATGATCTTTAATAATGCCACAAAGTCCAAACTTCTGGAATCATGTGATTATTCAAGTATTTCCCCTGTCTTTTATAAAAACCACATTATCTACACTCTGTATTTGAAGCTGGGCCTTGTTCTACCTGAAACATGAGCAAGTCCAGGGCAAACTTAAAAAAAAAAAAAAAAAAAGATAAAAAATATGATAAAAATAAAATAAAATTATTTAAGAAAGTTTATGCTTTATAAATAGTGTCTTCTTTTTTAATATCAGGGTGGTTTATCTGATGAAAACAATGTTACAGTGAGGATTGTGTAAAGAAATCCACACACTGATTTTCTGCAAGGCAATAATTTGCACTTTCCTGAGAAATAAATAAAGAAATTACATCCAACTTTACAAAGACTGTAAAAGTAGAGGTCAAAAATAATCTGTGCTCTGGGTTATTTAATACCAGTAACAGAATATCCCAAAGCACAGCTATTGTTGACATTTGTGCTTTTATTTCTCTCGAAACAGATCTTATCCAGCTACAACTGCTGGACTAGAAATGGATATAAATATCTGAGCTTTAGCTGCAGAAAACATCTTGAGCAAGGCAAGTTCCGTGAGCCAAGCTGGAAATTTGGGATTTAAAAGTCTGTGTCTGCAGTGCAATATTGATTTAGTGACTAAGCAACGCCCCGGATTGGAGAAATCTATAACACAATGAAGTTATAAAAGGAAATTTTTTATTCCACCCAGTGACTTGATGATCCAGAGGTTTTTTAAAAGATTAAAAGAGAGAAAATCAAACTGAAATGGCAAAAAATGCTCTTTAAAATAGTCTGGTTTCCCCTTGGTTTTTTTTTTAATCAAGCCACTTCCACTCCACTGCCCTTTAAGTTCTTTGTAGAACTCCATGTTTTATTTAAATATTGAAAATATCTACTCAGATACAGACAGAAGTTGCTTCATTCCTGTCATTTATGAAATACTTTTTAAGTCTTCACTGGATTAAATGAAAAACCTGCTTTGATTATTGCAGGCCAGGCAGTTTCAGGTTATACCTCAAGATTTTAAGGGATAAAACACTGCAGGAAAGGGAATCACTGGCACAGGGAAGACAAAAATAAATAAATATTTGTTCATTCTGATCATTTTAGAAAGATTTCGCTGTAGATTCCAGATATTTTAATACATCCAGCTCTTTGCATTGCATAGGGAAGAGAGTCACAGAACTGAGATAAAATAAAATAATCCCTAAACAGAACAGAGATTAATTCCTCTATTTATCTTCTCCAAGTCTGGGAATCCAAAGGAGATGCTGTTACTTTGAGGTTTTTATCAATTAATTTCCTCTGCCACACAAAATTTGATACAAAACACACATAAACGGACCAAAATCTGAAATAATTCTCCTTATTCCTATACTAAATTTCCTTATCAAAGTAGGGTGAGGCAAAGAAAGCTGCAGAGAGCGAGGAATTTATCTGGGAAGAACGGGAAGAGCTGTGGGATTATTTGCTTTTGACATAGAAATGAATCCCAGTTGGTTGCTCGTGTCTTTAAATTTGTAAAAATCTCCAATAATGAATTTTAAAATATTTAAATTCAAGAAAACAAGAGACTGTTGCCATTGCCAAGCCCACAGGTATAAAAAATATCTCATTATTAATTCTGGATCCCAGCAAAACTGCACAAAACCTCACGGATTTCACAGAATTGTTAAGGCTGAAAGAGACCTTAAAGATTATCCGGTCCCACCATCAAAATCACCCTTAAATCATTTACATCAGAGGTATCTCCTCTGCTTATCAGTAAGCTGGAAAAGGGGAAAAATTTTGGGTTTTAAAAATAGAAATATTTTTTAACAATTCTGACAGAGGAATGAGCAAAGCATGAAATAATCATAGAGAAGAGTTTGAGGAAAATAAGAGTTTGCTTTCCAAGACACCAAGGGAGGTTTTTTTTTCCAAGACAACCTGTTTGGGGAGGAAGAAAAGAGAAGGAGGCTGAGATAGTTCTTCCATTTCCAGCATTTGGAGCAGTCCAGGTGCTCCCAGGCACATCAACATTCCCTGAACTCAGAGGGAGCACAGTTCTGCTCTGGTGGAATCACAGAAGCCAGAACCAAGCACAGGCACCAGAACTGCAACAAAAAAAAAATGCCTGATCCTAAACAGAATTGTAGCATGAACCCAAAATTCCTCATGTTTTTTAGGAGCTGTGCCTCGAAAAGACTGACAAAAACAGGCGGGATGGGAGCTCCAGCTGATAAATCAGTCATGAAACGCAAGTGGAAGCTCCACTGTGGTGGAGCCAGATCGGTTCTGATCTTTGAAAGTTCAAAGAATTGCCCCCGAGGAAACACAAACTACTGAAAGGAGAGTATTTGTGTTACTGACACAGAAATTGCAACCCTGAGGTGACAACTTCACACGCACAGGGCGGTGTCAGTATTTCTGTGGGTGGCTGAGCACGGCCCGGGCGACAGCAAGGCCAGAGCACATTATTTTCCTCAAAAAAATCACTTTTTAAATGAGATTTTCTAAACCCATGTCCTTTACCTGATGCCTTATCGGGCTACCTAGAAACAGAGACCAGAGTGAGGGAATAAAGGTGGATATTGATCTGAAAGGCCTTCAAAGGTGCACCCTGGGGACCCAAAAGCCACATCCAAGCTGGGCCCCAAGCTGGACCCCGAGTCACGAGTTCTTCACACTTGGATAGGTTTGGTTCATTTGCAGATCAGCATCAATTCCCCAATTCAAACTTGAGCTGATGATGGAATTTCTTCCATTTCTCCCCCTCTCCAGAGGCCCTGGTTGACACCTTTTGGGCCTGGGACAGCCTGAGTGTCCTTGAACAAGGAGCTGGGAGAGGCTTTGTTGTGTCTGTCTGGCACAAGAGAGCAGCAGCCAACGGGCTCCAAGAAACTCCAGAGTCCCACACCGGGCAGTGCAGGATTTAAAAATATAAAAGCCAGAACCTAAGGCATCATTCCAAACCCATTTCTGCTCTACCTACACTGAGGGATTTTAGGTCTGGTTTTTTTGTCCAAGCTTTGAATTTACCAGTTGTTTTAAAAGTATTAAAAATATCCTTCAATTGCCCAATTACCTGATGTTTTGTTAGTCGTTTTTCCACTCAGGCCATGCAGCTGAGCTGTGCACAGCCAGGCCACCACAAGATTTCTGCAGCTTCAGAGATGATGACAAAATAAAAGAGATGGAACAGCCACTGGGGTAAAGCTAAAAACCTATTTAGAGCTTCATGGACTCCATGGCATGAAAGGCATTACTGAATTTAGGGTACCTTATTCCCTTTAGTACAACACCCCAAAAGCCTGGGTCACAGCTTTGAGTTCCTGCTGCTCCTCCATTTGAGCTTCAAACAGGATAAATACGAATTTACGGATTCATGGGACGCTTTGGGTTGCAATTTGTTACATTTCAGCCTGGGATTGGGGGGTTTTTTTGGGTCTTTTTCGCTATATTTTAATCCCAGATCCCACAAATACCTTGCAGGAGGTGAGGGTGAAGAGGCTGGTGAGCAGTGAGGACAGCGGTCATCTCGTCATGATCCGAGGGGTGGATGTACTCGTAAATGCTGTTTCCAGTGAGCTCCACCTGGGAAAAGACGTGGAATAAAAGCAGCTGGATCATTCTCTGTCCTCAAACACGCTCTGCAGCTGGGTCACCACACTCCAGTTTTAAAACACGAGCCCAGTGTATCAAAACCATCTTCCAAATCACAGTCATTAATCCAAATTAATTCTTTCCTCAGCAGTGATTCATATTAGGGGGGTTTTTGTGGGAATTTCGGGTGTTGCATCAGAGACAGAGGAGCTCCTGTTAGAGCTGGAGATGAAGTGATAAATCAGAGCAGCTGGAGAAATGTTCAGTTGCCACAAACGGGGTAAAAACTCTGACCTGCACAAATGCCCCTCAAGAAGACAAATATTAAAATAAAGATAATGTTCCTCCAGGTCGCCAGAAACTCTCACCTGGACCCAGCTGGCAGCTGAGCCTTCAGAGGCAAACCCCTGCTCTCACACAATCCCTTCGCGTCTTTCCCACCAGCAGCAGGGCAGGGGCTCTGAGAGAATCCAAAAAAGCAGATTTCCATGGATTCTCGCCGCTCTGGGCAAACACACAGAGTAAAGATCCGCCCCAAACATCCGTGTGTTCCCTCTTCTCCCCCGCACCCTGCCTGCAGCAGGATGCGCTCCTGCCTTTCCCACTGTTAACAGCGGCACAAAAAAAGAGCCTCGTGCTCCCCTGTGCCAGCTCTGTTTGCCCAAACCCCAAACGGCCCAAACCCCCCCGAGGAGAGTCCCCAGAAAGCGGCGGGGACGGCTTGGAGGGGTGAACCAACACTCTGAGCCCGCGTTTGAAACTGGTGTCGGGCTGGCCGATTGTTCTGAGCGGCCTGACAGTGCCCTGGGCCCCCGAGATCAGAGAGAGCTGAGAGGTGAAGCAATTGAAGCCACTCTTCTGAGCCAATTCCGCTGGTTTGCGGAGATGTGCGAGTTGCCTTTTCTTTGGAATAAATGAAGTTGGCTGCCCCACAAAGCCATCGCTTTTTTTTTTTTTTTTCTCCTGAAAATGTTCCTCGTCCTTCCATTTTCTGCATTATTCATGGAAT